>CM062229.1:26081892-26151520 GCA_031216235.1 Syzygium jambos | reverse complement strand
TCCAGATAGGTAGTTGTTGGAGATGACTAAGGTTGTCAAAGTGGCCATATTCCCAATGGACAAGGGAATGGTACCATTCAGGTCATTCCGAGATATGTCTAAATCTGTTAGGTAAGGCATGAGCTCACCGATGTTGGGAGGAATGGGACCGGAGAAGCGATTATCTCTGAGATACAGTGTTGTCACGTTGGAAAACCAGATAGGAAGAGGACCTTCGTAGAGGTTTGAACTCAAGTCGACATTGGACTGGTCATCTACAAACATCAGCGACGTGGGTGGCTCGCCGGTGAGTCGATTATACGCGACATCTAGTTCATCTAATTGCAGATTCAGCTGGAAGAACCAATCGGGTATGGTTCCCGAAATTTTAGCATTGTTCAATACTACGGTCTTGAGCTCGTTTTGGTTCCTGAGCCAAGTAGGAAACTCGGGACCCAATTGGCAAGACCTGATGTAAAGGTACCTGAGCTTGAAGGGAGGGATCCAACCGGGGGCTATGTTGAATGCCAAGGAAATGTTTGGAGACAATTTATTCAAGTCAAGATCCATGAGGCTCGAGAGGTTTGCTAGATGGCGCTCCGTCATGACTCCTTCCCACAAGTTCTCAGAGAGATCCACCGCAACCAGTGTCGGCAGTTGCCCGAAACTTTCGGGAATCCCACTCATCCTGTTGTTGGCCACGTAAAACTCTTCCAAAGACGACATGTTTGCAATTGTCCGTGGAATAGAACCTTGAAATGAATTGCGCAAAAATTGGAGGTACCTTAACTTCTTCAGGTTTCCTAGAGAATCTGGCAAATTACCAGACAACCCATTGTTCCCCAAGTCCAGATTCTCCAACTTGCTGTCGTTGCATCGAGCTAATCTGTTGATAAAATCAATTATCCCACCGGTGATTCTATTGGCTGAAAGCTTTAGGACACTCATATCACATAAGCTCCCCAATGATTTCGGAAGCCCACCTTTGAGGAACGAATTCTGGGACATGTCATATAGACCTGTCAAATGGGTGGGTCGGGTCATAAATGGTCCGACCCAAATTGACCCATTAACCCGTTTATGACCCATTTATGCGCAGTGCAATTTTTTTGACCCATACCCGACCCGACCCATACATAATCCATACCCGATTAGACCCATATTACTAAAATACTACCATATTTAATTAAATATAGGAAAATTCATACCCAAGCTGAAATGAGAGTGCAGAATGAGTGAGTGCAAGATTGAGTGAGGGTGAGAGAAATGCGTTGAGTTTAAATCAGTTGTAAACTCATTTATGACCTATTTGCGACCCATTTATGACCCATTTAACACTAATATAAGACTTCTACCCATTTATGACCCATTTACTAAATATAACTAACCCATTTATGACCCATTTACTAATAAATGGGTTAAGAAATGGGTTTATGACCCATTTTGACAGGTCTACATGTCAAGTTCTTGGAGGGATGCTAAATTTGCAAATTTATCTGGAAGCTCGCCCCCGAGACTATTTGAGTTTAAATCAAGATGAACGAGGCGAGTGAGATTGAATAGCCACCGAGGTGATGTAGAGTTGAAGTTATTGTTCGAAAGATCGAGGACCTCAAGCGATGTGACGTTGATGAATGGAAGAGAAAGAGGAAGCTTTGACAGGAAACAGTTGGGCAAGCGCAACTCTATGAGAGAAGGTAGCAAATTAATAGCTTGAAGCCAATGATCTGCGGCTTTACTAAGATCGATGCCTCCGAGATTAAGGTATCTAAGGGAAGAATGGCTAGGAAGCCAGCGAAGATCGTTTTGGCTCGATCTGGCAAAACAATTGCTAAGGTCTAGATACTGCAGTCGTGAAAGATTCCTGAGACTTGGGGGGATCATTCCGCCGAAAGATGCGCCCGACAAATTGAGGTATCTCAGCTGCTTTAGCGAACCGATGAATCCCGGGAGTTTGGTGCCTCCAAAATCGTTCATGCTCAAATCCAAGTAGTTTAGCTCTTTTACATTGAGCAGAGAAGGACTGATCTCACCCCCCAGCGCTTGTCCCGGCTTGAGATCGCCGCTTAGATTATCATCCACATACGGGTTGTGGAGATTAATCTCGACGACTCGCCCAGTCAGGTTGCTGCATACAATTCCTCTCCATTTGCAGCAATCTTTCCCAACCCACGAAGCGAGCCGGCCCGAAGGATCCGTGAAGCCACTTTTCAACTTGGCGAGTGCTTGTCTTTCACTTTCGAAGCAACCAGAAGCGATTCCCCCAGTGGAAAGTGCAAATTTTACAATTTCAGGAAATAGAAGTCCTGATAGGAACAGGAGAGCAAGAAGCTCAATGCGGGAGATCTTATGAGCCACTCTTGCAAGCAAAACAAGAATAGACAAAAGGAGGGTAGTACCAGAAGTTCAGACTAGCATGTTTAGACATATATAGGGGACTAGTGCCCTCCTATAATGCAAAGTAGGCAGCGTCCATTGTTAGTCTGACTTGACTTTGACTTCGAGTTGATGTCATCAAAATATAACGTCGAACCAGTTGAGCGTCATCGACCATGTCATCTAAACTGTTCTTGTTTTCCCCTTGTCTGGAACGCATTTAAAACTTGTAGACTTGGATGACCAGTTCTGGTCTATGGTTTTTATAATATAGAAGCGCCATCCGGACGGTCAGAAGATTATATGTTCCTTTCCCATGTTCTTGAAAGTTGTCAGAATTCGATAGTTCACCACGAGGTCCACCGAATGAAGTTGATCACACTGTGAACTTGGACCGCATGAATCGAGTCTGTGTAAAAATAATTTTTCCCCCTGCACAGCTAATGTCATAGGGGAGGCAGTTGTCTAGGTGACATGAATCACGTACTCTGTATCCATCGCGCAGATGCGCCCACGTTTACGCGTATCCGTGATTTGCTTGCTCGGTCGCGTTGTATGACGCCCTAGATTAACTCACCGAAGCCTGCCAAGAGCCATTTCGGTTTATTCCTACCCTTTCGCTATCCTACAAGCCTGTCATTAGCCGCTCCTTATCCAAACCCTCTGGTCCCGGCAATCACTCTCCGCTCTCGTCGGACCGTGTCGTTACACCATTGTTCCTTAGTTTAGGGAATAGGAGCGTAAAGAGTCCACAAGTGACAGAGACTGCATCTAGAGGATAGCGTTGGACAAGGGAATGATGGCGGTCATCACACGCCAAGGGCTCTTTCAAGGGATTGACTTGAGATTTATCTAAGTATTCTCTGAGACCATTCACAATGGGCATTTTCTTTCTCCAGCTTAGGTGGCTAGAGCTCAATCAAACAACTTTTCTTCGGGACGGAGAGAATTTGGCGGGGGGAAGTTTTGGTGTTTTGGTGTTTTGATGTAATGGAGAACGAGCCGTCCCTCGAAATCGCAATGAAGGGAAAGACTTTCTCAAAACGACGTGTTCAGCAGATGTGGCTTCTTGACCAAAAGCTGACCACACGGTTTGACTACGAAGACTCCTGCATCCACATTGCAGTGGCTTGACGCCCAACGTAAAGCATCACGCCTGCTTCTTCGATGAAGAAACCACGGTAGCGAAAAAGAATGTGAGGAGCTTTACAAGGTGCTCCTCAAATGACCCGGTGACCACCATTCCATTGAATTTTGATGTATCATCGGAGAAATTACCTAAAAAAATTCCTAAACCTATTGCATTTGTGCCGATTCAGATACTAACTTTTCAATTTGGCCAATTTAGTCCTAAACATTTTGACGATTTACTAATATAGTCATTCCAGTTAATTTTTGGCTAGAAATCGCTAACGTAAACGCCGGCAATGCCACGTAGGACGGTTTGCACTGACGTGCACAAATTTTAAAATTTTTCATTTCCTTTTCTTTTCTATCAAGTCCGGAGACGGTGGCGAGGCTTAGAAGGAAAAATAGGAAAGAAAAAAGCAACGAAAAAGAAGAAAAAAATTCAAAAGTCTGTTTACATTAGAGCTAGCCGTATCACATAAGACAACCGACGTGCACATCAACGATTTCCAATCAAAATTAACTAAAAAATCTAAATTGATAAATTATCAAAAAATACATGACTAAATTAATCACCTTGAAAATTTTAGACGGCATACAATAGATTAAAGATTTTTTTTTTTGGTAATTTTTCCTCTCTCATCAAACATATAAATTACAAAATAATGACTTTGACCACTTCGTAGCAGATCTACGGTGCAGAAAAAGCCGCCGTACTGTCGAAAACCAAACGTATCCATCATAAATCTGGAAAGGGACGTTGGACTAACTTGAGACTAGGGGTGAGCATCGGTCCAGGGTCAACCCTGGACCGACCCTGGACCGGCCCAACCCTGCCGGTCCTGGTCCGGTTCCCAGGAGGACTGCGTCGGTCCTTGGTCCTGATATCCCTGGACCAGTACTGTGCGCGTTGGTCCTCGGTCCATATAGTTTAGGGTCGGTCCAACCCGGACCAACCCGGACTATATGTATTATATATAATATATATTTAATATATTAGTTATAATTTTTTTATGTAGAGAACCGGGAACCCAATTGAAATTGTGAAATGCTGTGCAAAATTGACCAAAAAAAGAAAAGGTGGGAAACAGCTCTCACTTCTCAACCTCTCACCCGTCCAAAACCCTCGGTCCTTCTCTGGTACTCGTACTGACAACATCTTCTCATCTTCTCTTTTAGTCTTTCTTGTAAAGTCTCTTTAGTCTTCAGAGTTTAGACTCTCCATTTTGCCAAAATCGAAGAAAAAAACTTCACACTCAGTCACTCACCGCTTGCCTCTAGCCTCTCGACGCTCACGTCGCTCTATGCTCGACACTCGCTGCTCGACGCTCTCCGCTCGCGCCGCTTGACGCTCTCCGCTCGTGCCGCTCGACGCTCGCCGCTCACCGCGCGCTCCGCTTGCGCCGCTCGCCGCTCGTCGCTCGAGCAGGTGAGTCTTGACTCAAAGGGTGAGTCTGGAGTTTATGGGTTGAAGCGTTCGCCGCTCGTCGCTCGAGCGGGTGAGTCTTGACTCAAAGTGTGAGTCTGGAGTTTATGGATTGAAGCGCTCGCCCCGCTTGCCGCTCGCCGCGCTTGTCGCTCGCCGCTCGCCGCTTGAGCGGGTGAGTCTTCACTCAAAGGGTGAGTCTGGAGTTTATGGGTTGAAGCTGGTTATTTTTGAGTTGATTGTTGGGGTCATCAAGAAGTCTAGCTTCATGTAGTGATCTTAAAGTTCTTACAAGTTGAAAAGGAAATGATCTCTTAAACTGGAGGATATGCTTGAGGAATCAGTTGTTTCCAATTTATCTCTTCAACTGGAGGATATACTTTTGAGTTTGTGTGAAATGGTAGAAGTTTTTGAAGAGTAGTATTGCAGTTGCTACAATGATTTGCTAGTTAAGTGGTGTGAAGCTCATTTTTTGGTTGATTGGACTCTCCTTGATCGAATGTAGGAAAACGTTTTTGTGTATGGCGTTACTAGTATTATTTACAGATGATTACAGGAACTTCCCATCTTGTTCTATATCTCTATGAGTGGTCTTAATCATTTTTATGATTTTTTACTTTTAGTAGGTGTGAAATTTCTATTGTTGCCTCATCTTAAATTTGTTAAATATGTAATGGTATTTATAGTTTGGTTGCACATCGCCGCATTGTCAATGATATGTAATTTGAAATAGTAGGTTTTTCTTTTCAAGGAGTACAAAAAATAAAACAAAAATATTACCAGTTGGTCCCGGGTTGACCCTGGAACCGGACCGAACCCATTGGGTCGGTCCGGTCCTTGGTCCCAGGCTCAATAGGGTCGGTCCTTGGTCCCAAAAATTGAGAACCAACACTGTGCGGGTTGGTCCTAGGGTTAGGGGGTGGACCGGCCCAACCCGGACCATGCTCACCCCTACTTGAGACGCCGGCTGAAATTGACATAAGATTAGAACACAGACGACATGGCGCATGGGAACACTCTGGAAATGACCTTAATGCCGGAGCTTTCGGGACGTATACGCGAAGTCACCATGACCTCACTTCCGAGATCGAAAAATTGTCGTGCCAATTCACCTACTCAATAGATCCTTCAGAGATAAGTCCGCTGCTCTATCTAACCCCAAAAACTTTACCCATCATGGTTCATGGGTTTATCTTTATTAAGGTTCTGTTCGTTTCACGGAAAATAACTTCTAGAAAAATATTTTTCGAATTTTCCAGCTTTCGTTTGACGGAAAATAAATTAGTCGTGAAAAACATTCTCCACCAATGGAAAAAACACCTTCAAAAGTAAGGAAAATATTTTCCGCCTTTTAGAAAGCGAAAAATATTTTCCGTATCTTCTTTCACCTCATTTTCTTTCAAAAAACATATTTTATTTTATTTTATTTTTTATTTTATTTTTTTGTTAAATCGAGTCTTTTTATTTTTTTCTTTCTTTTTTTTTTTTACTTCTTCATTGTCCGATCGTCGGCCACGGTAATAGCTGGCGACCGGCCACAGGAGAAGAGGAGCCTCGCCACAGGCCGGCGAGGCTCGAGCTCGGAGCCTCGCCAGATCCAGCGGGGCTCGAGCTGGCCGGTCTATGGCGAGGCTCCACCTTGCTAGATCCGGCGAGCTGGGCAAGACTTGAGATCGCCAGAGCCTCACTGACCTCTAGCGACCTCGGGCGAGGCTCCGCTTTGCATGCCAATGAAGACAAAAGAAAGAAAGAAAAGAAAAAGAAAAAGAAAAAAAATTAAAAACTTGAATTTTTCTATAATTTTTTCTAGAAAATGAAATCGGATACCGAACAGCAGAAAACATTTTCCAGTTTATTTTTAGGTTTTAGCCGAACACCGGAAAACATTTTCCAGAAACAATCACATTTTGCGAACGAATCGAGCCTAAATCCCACCAAAGGTTATCATCAAAGTTGAACCACAATAAAAGCCAAAGGACAAAGATCCCTCCAAGGAGATTGTCATAGAAAGTGTATTAGCTTTATCTAACACTAACCCACTATTCAACAACAGAGTTTCCTTTATAAATAACTGATGCAAGTCAGCTAACTGCATTTATTTACAAACTTAGTTTCGGGTCAGCTTAACTGTAATTGAGACTAAATGAGGAGATCCCCCTCTATCTCTGCATGTATCAGACCGCAATTAAGGGCATTTACCTCAATTAATAGCAGGTCAAACGAATCTCTGCTCCTCAAGGATCAATCGTCAGTACCAAAGTAACGATCACCGAACTCACCCATACCCGGAATAACACGGAACTCTTCATTCAACGCAACATCAATCTCTGAAGTCACAATTTTCAGGAAGGGGAATCTTTTGGAGACGCAATGGATTCCTTCAGGAGCCTGCAGTTATGGCAGCAGTAGGATAAGCCAAACTTGATTTGCAAGAAACTACAGTGATTAACATTAGGAAAAAACCACTCACAGAGATGAGATTAAGGAATATTATGTGGGATTCTGGAACTCCTTTCTGGATGAGTAGCTCGATTGCTTGGTTAGCAGAATTACCTTCCAAAATAGCCATCAGAGAAGTACATCCATCAAAGCCATGCATAAAATGAATGCGAAGAAAAGCATACTAGCATTGTCTAGTTGCATCAGCTGCGCTGTTATCAATTTTATCAGCTGCAACTGAGCTTGTGGGATGTCAATAAGATTTGAAACCCTTCAAAGGAATTCCAACTCCAGAAAAAGACAAATTAACTGACATTCTTCGAATCATTTAACCTCTTCCTCCTGATACACAGTTCTTGGCACATAAAGTTGGCATGGAATTAAGGATCTATAACGCAGACCTCCTTGGGCATCAAATAGTTCAAGAATCTTTCAAGTATGACACGATCTGTAGTTACCTGTAGCTAGAACTGGATCTAGCAGCAAAACATGACGTTCAGATATATCCTTGGGAAGCTTCTCATATATAAGCTGCTCAAAATACATCCAGTGCACAGATCACACTCATAGAAGTGCATTGTCCCCGTTAACAAAAAAACAGCAAGCAACTAAGAGGAAAATACGTCAAATGGAGAGGCACATGCACCTGTTTCCCATTGTCTCCATCTCGGTGGATCAGAATTTTTCCAATTTTTATTCCTTTGCAGCAAGCACGTAATGCATTTTCCATGCTCTCTCCACTGCACAGACAGAGAATATCCCAAGCATTAAATCAGCATTAGTTTGACATTTATAACTACAGCCCAATAATAAGCATGCTAAACGTAACCATTAGTGCAAAATGAATATCCATCTTCACTAGTAACCTTGTTATGGAGTTTGAAATGGCAGAAGAAAGCTGAAACTAGACATATGTGATAGGCAGAGGAAGTAAAAAGTAGTGCGCAAACAGCCCTATCTTTTTCATAAAAAATTCAGTTTAAGTTAAGCCCTATATTGATGAAGAGAACCATTCAATTAGAAACCAGGATCGAAATCTGATAGATGCTAAGTGATCCATGCAATCTATCCTTTTGCTTGCACCAATTCTCTCTAAGAACCAGTACCTTAATCAAGGCTCACCTTCGAACAATAGAAACTCCACATAATTTCTTGCAAAAATCAACTCCAGTATATAATGATCCTGAAACAACACAATCAGAAAAAGTATAAGAAAAATGTCATGAGCAGGAAAAAAAAAACTATACTCAAAGATGATGGAGTTTGTATAACTTATCATTTTCCAAGCTTGGAGCCACTTAAAATTAAACACAAGCTAATGAGCTATAACTATCCAGACAAGTAAATAATAGCGGAACTAGTGTTGTCACCTTTGTGACAGCTTCCTCTAAATTCCAGCTGATTCAAACCAGCACAATGAGAGATCTAAACAGATTAAGAGGCAGATACCTGTTGGAGTAACCACTTGTTTCTCAGTAAATGGCAAATGACCAAGCCCATGCTCTACCACCTGAAAATCAAGCTTAGTAATGGAGTTCTGATAATGCCAATGCAGGGATGGTAAAATCTGTTTGCAATTTGTACTCATGCAGGTACCAGCCGAATAAGTCGATCGGAATAGAAGACAAAATCATGCTTTGATATGTCGCGATCTCGAATCAGTGTGTGCATGCCTCTTATCTGGGAAAAACATATCCAGATCAACAATTACCAAAGACAGTGGAGCAATTACAAAGAATATAACCAACTGAAGAGAAGGAAAAATAAAGAGGGAGGGGGGGGGGGCCGTGGGGGGCGGGGCGAGGTTTGAGGTCCGGATAAGGGGAGATCATATGGCTGTTAGGAGGACGGGTTGGGGTTCATGGTGTTGTCAACGAGCAAAAATACCTGAAATGTCGACTGAATAACATATACATTCGAATATATTTTGCATAGGTCATGCTGACCAAGCTTCGTACGAATATGTTGCACGATCAAATCAATTGCAACATGATTGTCACCTCCCCTAGGTATAATTACATCAGCATACTTCTTTGAAGGAAGAACAAAATCATCGAAAGCAGGCTTGACAAACTTTGCGTACTGCACAATTTAAATGACAACTGTTATATAACTTCAATTATACGCAGACAATTTCAGTACATATGCGCACAAAAAACATAGTAAGCAGCTTGTGAGAGAGAAAGAGCAATGGCACAAAAAACTCAAAACGCCTCAAAAGGGTAGATATTCTTAAGCCATAAGGCATAGTGAGTTAAATCATTGAAAGCCGGGGATGTCACTGAGCAGGCCCATTTCAAATTTTCCTTTTCTTTTTGGCTTCCTCAGCCTGATAATGAAGCTATAATTAGTGCACTGAATGTTAAAATACAATCAACACAGGAAGCTTATTCTCTTTCCCACACTTCTTGGAGAACTTAGTATTTCTATTTAGAGGGAGAAGATTCTCAAAATAACAGCAAAATCAATTCTTGTTTTAGTAAGGTTGCAAATACAAAGATTCTCACATACTTATTGTAACAAAACAAGATCGCCTTACCTGTTCAAGGACAGAATCTATATCTCTACCCCTCTCAACCGTGTCACGTCTTATTCTTCGAGCCAGCCTCACATCAGCATCTATAGCAATTGAATCATGGAAAAATTACCTATTTGAAAATCCAAGAGACATAGCAAAAAGAATCCACTTCTCCTTGAAAAAATAGAAAAGTTACTTAAACATTCAAATTCGAGATCAGATTAATTAAAGAACGTCAAATATAAAAGTGCTCTGGATAGAGTATAAAGGGAATAATTTTAGAGTTCCGAGACAATTTATGTTTAGTCTAACGCATACACTGATACCAAGAAACGGTATCAGAGAAGACAGTTTATAAGAGTACTATTTGAACATTTTAAGGCAACCAAGAAAATAAATGAAAACGAGCACGTTGAAAGACCGTTCAGCAAAATGCTCTGAGATTCTTAACAGGATAAGTGAACTACAAGAGTGAAGGGAAAATTGCTTTGTGAAAACCAATGAAATAGCAGAGCATATCTTATATACTGTTAACAACGATTCTTTGCAAAGCCATCTCATTTTTGTCATCATATACTGATGGAATTCATCCTTATTCTGCATAAAATTATTCTCGCGAAGATATAGCACTTTCTCCACTTTTTTCTCATGATGAGCTTTTAAATAAAAGATCGATTCTTTCACTCTCTTGTGATATCAAATTTACACCAAGAAGTGGAAAACTCTAACGAAAAAGTAAACTTCCGAACTACTGCGTGTTTTAACTTTTGAGTAAGTTATTTTGGGTTTCCATTGGTGGTTACAAAGTACATCCAACCACTGTACTTTCAATAAAGCAAGAGCAGACGGCACAATTAGAAGCAGGCATTATATGTACTTATAGGCCTCTGGGAACCTTTCTTTTCTCCTTTTTATGTGATTTCATACCTGTGTCAACAAATATTTTCATGTTCATCAAATTTCGGACTCTTTGATCATGGAAAACCAGGATTCCCTCCAAAATGATAACATCCGATGCATTCACCTGACAACAAAATCATACTCACATCATTAAAGAGAATCCTACAAATTCTTCGGAGTTCGAAAGAATTTGAAACAGGTCATTTTAAACAATGAGAAGGGGCTAAGGCGCCATGTCTTCCAGTTACAGTGCTAGCACTCTTTAGTCAGTTTTGATGGTTTTGCCCCTTGTTCCCTTTTTTCAAGTCATTTTACAAGGGCTAGAAAGTGTAAGCAGAGGTAGCACAATCCTCTCATGTAACTACGTATTCCAGAGTATTATGCTGGACGATAGAAACCACGTGGAAGTGGTCAGACAAAACTTTAATAACTGATGAAAAAGGTTGTGGACTAAGTACCTGACGAAAGCTATCTGAGCAGCGACGATGAGTCTTAAAATCATATATCGGAACCTGATAAGATTGACCGGATTTGAGCTTTTGAATGCAGTCTAGAAGCTGATCAGTGTCAAAAGCATCTAAAGAAAACCAATAGACGGTTAAACGTATCTCTCAAATATTCAGTCACAGCTTGTACGGAAAAATATACCATACTAGACAAGATTGATTCTAAAACAAGCTTTAACAATCATGGCCAGAAAATTACCAGGATGATCAAAGTTATACTCATGAACCCGCTCCGACTCTTCAGGGGTCAAACCACGGTAAAAGGAATCCTTTTCAAAATAACTAAAAGGTATCAAAATGTTAACTACACATACCCACTCGACCACTACCACTATATGCAGCTTGCTACATTGGTAGTATAACAGCTCGTAAGCATATGCCCGGAATTGGAAAGCAAAACCAAGCGGCACCTGGTTAAGCAGCACGACACGGTGATCATGAAGTTGCTGTATAATCCTGTCACAAACTGTGGTCTTGCCAGAAGCAGTACCTCCCGAAACACCTGCACACACGATCACCAAACAAGAGAAGATGAGGATCAGCAGTTACACCGGAATGATGACATCATGCACATCGAGGCGACGGCGACCGCAGCATATCTCCGCGCAGTACATTCCCCCAAACACATCGACATGCAAGCAAATCCTTACACTCGGGGCGCGCAAACTAAGCAGCACAGCATCCTAAAGTGAACTCTCGCAACCTAAAAACTCACACTCAGAGACGCCGAGAACCGCGTGAAAATGCGCGGAAAACGCCGATGCAATCATCAAATTTCAATTCGAATGCGAGTAAAGCTAAAGCAAATCACGGCCTCCGAAGCACATGACGAAGCAGTCTCCGGCGAACAACGGGATCGAGGAGAGGAGAGGAGGGTAGAGGAGGGATTAGGGCGAGTCACCGATGAGAAATGGCTCCCTCTGCCTGGGAGTGCCGGGATCGGGCTGGCCGCCGCCGCCGGCGGAGGCGGTGGCGGCGGCGGCGGCGGCGCGGGGGGAGGAGGAGGGCGAGGAGAGGAGGCCGTCCAGCCGGAGGCCGGAGAAGTGGAACCCGGAGGCCTCCTCCATGACGTAGTCGATGGCCAAGGGCTCCTCCGGCATGGCCGTTGCTCGCTCCGGCTCGATCAAGTCCCGACCTCGGCGAGAGGGAAGAGTTGCCGGCGGGCCGCTGTGGATCGCGATACGAGTGGCGTTGAGTGACAAAAGAATAAGCAGGGGTCGTTGTGCTTATTTAAAGGTTTTTACACCTTAATCGAGAGCAAAATCAAAAATTAAAAAGAAAAATCGCAAAAAATTCCAAACTATGCCTTTCAAGTTTTTCCTGTGACGTAGAAAACTCAAGTTTATACCTATCTGATATATTTACTCTCCGTCAAGATTTCGTTAGATGATTTTTCAGCTAAAATAATGTCGGTTTTATTTCACTCAAAGTCACGTAAGCATCATATCGACAATGTTTACTTTTTGGCGTATTGTTTGCTTTCTAGTATCCATGTAGGTAAATTTTTAACGGTTCTCGTTGACAGAACTTTGACGAAAAGTAAATATATCAAAGTGAACATAAATTAAGAGTTGTAGTATCTTTTGTCCTAATAATATGAAAGGGTAATACAACGAAAAAACCTCAAATTGATATACATGCAATAAATTTACCCTAAATTAATTTTTTTTTACCACAAAAAATCTCAAACTAATACATATGTGATAAATTTACCCCAAACTAATTTTTTAACTGCCAAAAATTCCGAACCGGCACATTTGTAACAAATTTACCATCTGTTAAATTGAATTAATACCACGAATAATCGCAAATCGGTATACCTATGACCAACGGAGAGTAAAACCCTAAACCAGGACACATGTTAACTAATATTCAACTTAGAATTTTGACGGTAAAATTTAACGAAGGGTAAAATTGTCATAGGTATGCCAGTTTGGGATTTTTTGTGGTAAAAAAATCAATTAGGGGTAAATTTATCATGGCTTAATACCCTTTAAAACCTCCAAATTTCGATCATGTCTCAATTCTACCATAAATTTTCTTTTATCCCATAAAAAACCCTCAATTTTATATCATTTCCAGATTTTACCATAAATTGTTTTTATCTTATGAAAAACCCCAAACTTCGATCTTGTCCCAATTTTACCGTCGAGTCCCAATCTTATTCTGAAATTTTTATAGTCTCATAAAAAACCACAAACTCTTACTTGAGTCACAAATTTGCCCCCATTAACTCTCATTCCAAAACTTCTCATTGACAACCGAGAGATGGAAAACTCCCGAGAGCGTGCTCTCCGCCCACAAGATATGAAACATTCCCAAGCACGAGAAATCGAAAACTGAGCACAAAATCCGTAAAGAGCAATTTTGACGAAAGGTTAATGGAGAGAAGATTTAGAACTCAAGTAATAGTTTGTGATATTTTATGAGGCAAAAAAAAATTAGAGTGGCATTGAATTGGACCTAAAGTCTTGATTTTTTTATGAGACAAAAAAAGTTTGTAGTAGAATTGTTAGTGGACTTAAAGTTGAGAATTTTTTATGAGACAAAAAAAGTTTAAGGTAGAATTGGGACTAAACCTAAAGTTTGGGGTTTTCTATGAAACAAAAAAAAATCTACGGTAAAATTGGAACAAGGCCTAAAGTTAGGGATTTTTTACGAGACAAAAGATAGAATTAGGACAAAAGCTAAATTTTGAGGTTTTTTTAGAATATTAGGCCAATTTATCACATGTGTACCCACCTAACATGAATGATAATATAGAGATTTCGCAGCACTCCTCTCTATACTCGGGGGATGTGCAAGCAACCAAAGCATCCAGGCCTTCTTTTCTAACCCTTTTTGCACGACAAGTCCAGAAATTGGGAATAAGATGCTGATTGCGAAAGATTTTTTCCTTTCTCTCTTTTTCGGTGCTCTTTTTCTTTTTCCTTTTGGTTCAGTTCGTCCGTAGAGAACGGAATCCGATCCGCCATGAGAATGGCATCTGCGATGGGCGATGGGAATCATGGGATCATATATTTAACCTTGCAAAGCTTCGATGACGCGTCGTTACGGCTCTTATACGAGTCCGCCGTAGTCTATACGTCCTTTGTACAAAGAGAAAGAGACGTAGACCATGCGCTCGACTCTCGTGGTACGACCGCTCAGGCTCGACGAATTTCGTGCGCTAATTTTAGCAATGGGGCGATGGCTAGAAGAAGTGAAAAGCAAAATGGTCGTGTCGCGTTCATTTCCCCTCGATTCCTATTCGTAAAGATTTGGCTATGGTCGCTAGGAGTTTTACTGCTGGTTTTTGAAGAAAGACCGCACTTGGCCATACACCATGTCTTTGGCGTTCACTCCCATTATGAAATCGGCGTGAGCGTAGTCTTCGATGAACTGGACGGTGAGCTTGCCGACGTCGTGGAGCTTGAGGCTGTCGAGCAGCCGCTCGACGTCCCGTGTGTCGGAGAGCGCGTCCCGGCCCCCGTAGCTGATGAAGATTGGAAGGTCGCGGGGGATGTTGGAGAGGTTGTACGCCGGTGGCCACACGCCCCCGTAGTGCAACACGTTGAAGATGGGGTTCCCGTAGTCATACTTCGCCAGCACGCCGTCGCGAACCGCTGCGAGCAACGACACCAATTCGTTTTTCAAGCGATCGTGAGTTCTACGCCAAAGAAATGTAGACAGGCAATTTGAATGAGCATTGATCATGAACATGTGCTTTCTGCTTAAAACCCTCCGAGAAAATAGGATCGGATCGTGCATTAAACCTACTTTGAGACAAATGCACCAAGTTCCTGGTCGACGTCGATTGCGGTTCGTTCTCCAAAAAGAGATCGACGGTGGAAACATTGAGACAGCAGTTTTTGCCTGGGATCGATCAGCCGAAATCAACATAATCAGCTTAATCCTTCCCAATTTGAGATCAAGAACGTATCTCGCACGGCGAAGTAAGTTAGTACCGGTCAATGCGGCTAGTAAGTCGTAGCAATCGACACCAGGATAAGCGCACAAGGCCTGGAGAAAGTTAGCCACGGGCTCGCTGCGACCAGAATATAAATGCACAATCAGACAGCAACAGAAAAGAGGAGACGGACGAAGCTTTGAATCAAGCGTAAGAAATTCTCGAGATTTCTGCTGTTCTTTTTCCTTACCCTTTTGGATTGAACTCGGCCAGTCCGAACAACGTGGTGATCTGTGAATGATGCAGAACCATCAAATGCGGCTCCCTCTGGCATCATGGTGGACATGTATGTATGCACAAAATGCCCCTAGTTCTCTAATTGCAATGAAAGGGAAAAAGCCGAGGGAATCATCTGCCTGCTCACCTCGCCGACAAAGGCTTTGGCCGCGGCGACTCCGAGGGCGGTGGTCATGTGGCTGAGATAAGCGATGGGGCTCAACAGAGCCGCCGATTGCAGCTTGTCCACAAGTCTCCCTTCTGATAAGGATGCCAAAACTGTCAAAGTTCCCTGGAATTAGGAAGAAAAATTTACCCAAAACCTCAGATCTGCAGTACAAATCATGTTTGCTTGAAGGGAAAGGCACATCGATTGCATCTTCCTTCTGTCATGTAAGGACGATTCTACTGTTCCATTACCCCCCACGATGCATTTTTCTTTCGTACAACGATTTACTGGGGCATATAACATGCGCGCATATATACGTGGCGTACGACTCGATTCCAGGGAGCGTGCTGAAAATAATTTCTTACCAAAGAGTGGCCGACGTAATCGATCTTCTTCCCAGTTTTCCCGTGGATGAAGTCGAACACGGCCGGTAGATCGAATGCCACTAGTTCGTCCCACGACCAATTCCAGAAATCCTGTCAGCAATTCAATTACCAGTTCGTTTGACGAAGCACAATTCTTCGGCATTCACTGGTTACAACTACAACTAACGTGAAGATCCCATTCAAATTTAGTACATACGAAGATTCTGAACGTTAGGTGCACTTGAAAATAAGCGGCAATGAAAATTTACATAGAACTCGTTTTGTGGTTGATGCAGCGGATAAATATAGGCTCAAAACTTGCATGGATCAGGTGCACCGCGAGAGAATCTATTAGGTGAATGTTGGACATGCACCGGAATGAATCTAGACTATCGAATATAGTGGGTGTCGCTAACGAATCCGATGACTGCCGACTCGTCGAGAAATGGTTTTCGACAGATCGCGAAGCAACCATATCATATCTAGGCTCGAAATCTATACGGGCTCGAGCTCATGGTGTGATGCCACTTGCCACGGGCTGCGTGACTGATCTCAAGCCCAATTAATAAGTATTCCCTACTCGAGGATAAGTGATGCGACGAATCCAACAAGGGTACGAAACTAGATGTGAATCATCGAATCTAGCAGGACTCGGGTGGGGTTCACATGAAGCTCGCCACTTTTCGATAATACAAATCGAGTTGATTAAATTTAGGGAGAGATGCACTACTCACGGGGTCGGCGGGGTCCAAGGAAGTGTGGCGCCTGCTGAATTGGGTGCCTCGGGTGTTGGAAATCCACACATCGAACCCGTTGTCGGCCAGAATCAAGGGCAGGTCCTGCTCCGGTGGGTTCAGCAGCCATGTCATCCCGTCCTGCAACTCGCAAACGTACCGCCATGAAAAGGTAAAGCTCCATCGTCGGGACAAAAAACATGCGAAAGTGATAAACATGCTAATGAACCTTGTCTTCTACGAGGAACCAGAGATATTATTTAACGTTGTGGCACGTAGCAAAGGAGGAGACACATCACCTAACTTCGCATGCACTTCTGTGCACAGCGCTTGCGTATCTAATTGGCGTTACGCCTGAGACACTGCGCAATCCTGGCGGATCGTACGGAACTTTGTAAGAAGCTTGTCGCCCGGATCCTCCTAATTTTCAGCATCAATTTGGTAAATACTTCAGAGGCCGAAAAGAAGAAAGATGGGGCCGACTGTTCATGGTCGCCGGTGCCGCCGCCGGCCAAGCTCAGGCAACTGCCAGACCTGAACCCCGGCCCGAGCCGAGATGGGTAAAGGACTGAGGCGGGGCAAGAGGTCTATCGCAAGCCCTGCCTGGCACCCGATCTGGCGTCCCCATCTATGTCGGAGTCCGGCGACGGCAAGAGGCGCGTCGGTGTGGCAATGCTTAATTTAGAAAATTCGTGTTTAACTGAGTCAGAGAAACTTTAGAAAGTGGAGATATCAGTGCCGTCGTGCAAGCACTAATTAATGCTAAAGCGCCGTGAATCGTGCCCACCTTTTGGAAATTTAGGAAAAAGGCGATGCATTATCTGTACGCTGTTCACTAATGGTGTCCCCTCAAACCGATCGATGCCCGGCGATCGTCAAATGCCTCGTCAACGCCAATGATGAACCCTCGACGCGCTCGTTCTTCTTACCATCTCATTCGAATTTTGAAACATGCGATGTTCAGATACTGTAACAAAACAAGGACGTGATGACAAAATATCTTGTCGCACTGTTTATCCTGTGGTCAAACAGAGAGCATCGCTTTCACACTATAAAGACTCGGAAAGCTTCAGTTCCGTTCCCGAAGGATACGCCGTTCTTGCCACTCGGAGGCCATCATGGTCAAGGAGAGGTCTCCCGCTCTGCCACTAATTTCCTGGTCCTGACTCTCCGGCAATTTCTTCGAGCGTTCAAACGTCTCTTGTTTCTCGTGTCGATTCGACAATAGCCAATCGCGCATCGAAAGGGTAATGCATATGCAGCACAAAATGAATGAGTCCGGCGGTCTGGAGCCGGGGAATAAGGCACTCACCACGAGGACGCCGTGCTGTAGTAGGACTGGCTGCTTGTTGGTGCCGCTGCTGCCGCCCCCGGCTCGGCCTTCTGGTATCCGTTGCACGTTTAGTATGTATCCATCCTGAGTGACCACCTGAAAACAGAACGCCCAACGAAAACAGAGTGTTAGACACGTTACTCATCATCCTCGCGACGTACGTCCGAAGATGCTACCCTAATCTCATTCTGATGGATGAAGCTAATCAAGATTTTTAAGGTTTTCGCGAGCTGCTCTTAATTACATCGAACTCCTGGCACCGGTAACCATGAATCGTGACAGACGAGGCGCATATGCCCGCAGCAGTCGGAGGGGCAACAATGCCGCCGTCGCTGCCGACGCCGACGCCGAGCGTCGAACCGCGGCTCGAGCCCCGGGCTACACGCGGCTCCACCGCCAGGACCAGGAGGAAGCAGCCCAGAGCCAAGCTCGGGAAGCCACTCACGCTCATAACCATCAAGTTCCTCTTTGTTGGGGTGTCGGGGTTTTGCTGGGTCGAAGGAGATGAAGAGCTGAGAAACCACAAGCGCGCACGGCCCCTTCTTTACATAGAGAAATTCTCGGGGGAGGAAGAAGAAGAAGAAGATAGAGGAGGGGAGGCGAAAAGAGTAGTGGGAAAAGGATTCGCTTTCGTTTCTGGGTTTCTGCAAAAGGGGGTCTTGTGCGTATTTACTGGGATATTTCTTGCCCAAAAGGGTACGGGGTTTTTCACGTTCCGAGGGAAGAACGAGTGAAAATGATGACGGAAGAAAAACAATGGGAGATGGACAGGAAGAGAGAAACATGACAGAAAAGGGATCGATCGCTCGCGGGTCCCGATCGGCCCCACCATATGGCAGCAACCAACTAGGGGAAAGATAAGCCACGACGCACGAAGATAGACAGATGCCCTTTGCATAGCTCCACCTGAGTTTTTTGAATCCAGCTGTTTGTGTTTCTTTTCCGAAGAAAGCGCCAGTTGCTAAGGTGCATGGATTTTCCTGGAAAGTTTTGTATGACTTTCGTTCTTCTTTCTGTTGGCCGAGCCGATGTGATCTCGAGAATCCATTTGGTACGGTTCTCCCCGAAGGAATTTCGGCCGTGAAAAACGGGTGTTGCGGTTTTCATAAGGTTGTTCGACGAAGATTCCATAGATGCCTATCCAGTCGAAAAGCATCGAAGAGAAAGATCGCGGAACTATTGACATTGCTCGGAAGTTATGCCGATTATTGTCGACCGCAGTAACATGTCGACCGCGGTAAATTCATGATAATGCCAAATGAGTAAGGAAATATTGTAGAGAGAATATCTTTTCAAATGATGCTTTGTTATTGTGACCGGATGAAGTAATATGTGACTATTTCGATCGAAAAGCTACTGGGCAAACGTAACTTGACAGATTATGTCAATCACATGTAGAAAAACAACGATACACACCTCGGGTGTCCCTAAAGACATCAGAATTTCTGAGAGCCCCGTCGGCTGTTGTGTACATGCGCGAGCAAATAGTTCGGTGTCCTCAAGTAAAACGGCATCATGGCCACGGAGTTTCGATTCGGTGTTGGGCAATGTCACCAAAGAATGGTGTAAAAATAGTCTTGGGATCTTCAAGAGAGAGGGAATCAATAAAGAAGGGTTATTATACCCTAACAATATGCATAGGAAAGAAAATTAAGTATCTTAAAAAATAATGAAATATCAAATAATATCCATAATATCTAATAATATCTCTAACAATATTTTCTAAAGTAACGTTTGGTAGTCCGAATTTGAATCCGGATAAGATAACAAAATATCCTATCCACTATTTGACGAAAACAGTGATAGCTCAAAATGGTCGGGATAAGATAATTATCTTATCCACTATTTGGGCGAAGACAATGATAGCTCAAAATGGCGCTAATCTTGGTCGTGTGAGATTACAAGGATGCTGCCCTAGATTTGGAAAATATCACCTCTATGAGCAACTAGGATTTTCAAATATTTTGAATCTTATCTTGGATTGCACCAAATATAGGAAATGATTTTTCACAATTCAAAGGATATTTGAAGGATTTATAATCCCACCTCATCCTATCCTATCCCATTTCAAATCTGAGCGACCAAACGTAACCTGATAGAGAAATCTATAACATAAATATACTTAATCAAATGGCTCATTTTTATCCGATACAATTTTTGGAAATATGTAATTCCATGAATCACTTATGAATCTAAGTGAAATAGCATACGCAATCAGGATCCTTGAAGTGAATTGCACATACGAAACTGAGTAAACACATATCTTTATGGGTGTTGGGTGGTCTTGAGTCTCTCCAAAAGCTAACTCAAAATGTGAGACTTTCCCTTCACAGTTATAAACTAACCACATGCCCATTTCACAAGAAATGTGAGATAACCCACGCAATTTCCCCTCACACATCAGGTTTAGGTCAGAGCCGTAACAACCCTCTCTGAGTGACTCTTAGATCTAGACTTGTTGATAACATGGGTGCCGATACGAATGTTGAGTGGTATTGGGCATCTCTCACCTCAAAAGCTAACTTAAAGGGTGAAACTTTCACTAGGACTTATAAACTGACCACCTGTCCTATTTGTTAACCCCAACATGCCATCGACGGCCTTACGTGTAGCTAGCGAAAGAGGGAACGAGATCACTTGCATCTCTTGTGTCTCGATCAGCAAGAGCAGAGCATCGCACCAACATTCCGCGTTACATTAAACGTAGCCTGTCGTCTTTGGGAGTTTGGGTTTGCCTAGGCAATCAATGGTGAGTTATCTTGAAGGATCAAGACTTTCAGTGTGAACTAAAATTGGTGAGTTTGACCCTACTCCAGGAACATAGCACGAGTTCCATTGTCTGGCTCGGCCACGCATGGCCATGACTCTGTCTCCTTCACCTGCTCTCTGCCACCCAGCACATCTCCAATAGTGGCTCAATTATACTCTCGATGCTAGTCTCGATCCCTTTCCCGCTAGTTCAAATGGTGTGAACATTGTCTGAACGGCAGCAGTGCTTAGCAAAAGAAAAGCAATATGTGGCTGGGATTGTTAGCTCCTTTTCGCGGTTTTCATCGACATGGGAGTTGATCCAAGATGTGATAGTCGATTTGACGTACCCGAAAAGGCGAAATAGTGCGAATACGGGAGCGGTTGGTGAGCCGGCGGTTGGTGAGCCGACGCGCATAGAATAGAATTGGATCTTAAAGATTGGTGAAAAAAAGAGAAGCTAGGGCGGACTTTTAAGAAGGTGGCAGGCCTTACTAGGAAGACAGCATATGTTGGTAATCGAATCGCATATTGTCCTAAAAGCTGATCATGTGTGTTTTGTGCTTTTGGCAAATAAAGTTTCTTTTCACATTGATCCACTTTATTACCTCCTTAGATCACTCTCCATGTGCAACGGGACGGGTACTATCATTTCAAGCACTTTACTCAAATACTATTACTGACGGCGCACTTGCGTTCTTTCCTGGAATTTTCGTAAGTAGAAATACCGAAAATCCCCTTGAAATGGTGCCCGGTTGTCGAGAGTTCCCTTTAGATTAACACCCTCTGAAGTTGATCATTTTGACTCAATAACTCCCGAACCGATACCGTTTTCCGAAATTCCTCCACGGACTTAACTTCGTTTAAAAATGTCCCTAACTTGATCACTTTGACCCAATAACTCTCCTGGGCTCATCATCATCGAAAATAATGGCTAGCCGATGAACAAGTGCTCGTCACATGCACATTTTGCACCTTTTCCAGACATCTTTTGGTCCAAAAATCATCGTAACCCTAAAACCCTAAATTGAAATTTAAAAAAAAAATCCCCCGTTCACCTTTCGTGGCCTGTACTTATTAATAGAAATGTTAGGCCCACGAGCTTATTCATCCAAAGGCTGAGGGCCTGAGGCCAAGCCTGCAAATCTCACCATGCATAGAACAACATTAATTGAGCATATCAATTTACAGGTCAGCATAATCGTTGACTTGATTTAACAAATTATTAGTTCAAGAAACAATTGACATGCGGGAGGAATGCCACCAGAAAAAGACCAAGCAAAATGCGAAACTTCGATGACTGACGTAAGTCCCAGCCGATCGGTGCGGGTGCACCGTTAAGGATATGAAAGTTCTTTGCTGACTCTAGAACGCATATGGCTTTCGAGTATCGTACTGACAGCAGAGAATGAAGAGGGAAACAAGTTGCAGCAGCCAAAAATCTGTACAAGTCATTTTTTACATGATCATGGTGAATATGTGTACCAAGACCGCATACATTTTAAGAGCTTAATTCAAGCATCTCAGGATCATTGTGTGTGTAATATGTACATGTGTAAGTACACAAACACAAGTCTGTATATGTATCAAAGTGGTAACCAGAGTACCGGTTATAAGGTTCTAACCATGTATATCCGCGGCAGGGGTCATCTTCCTTCTCCTTTTACTAGAACCGCCACACGATACCAAGCTCGAAAGGCAACCCTGAAATGGCGTGACATGTTTCTCCTCGACGATCGTCGAACTTCCACCAGCAGTCCTCTTGCTGCTGTGAACAGAGTTAGCCCCAGATGCACTACAAATCCCTCGTGCCGGGTTTGTGGGGTTATTGGAAAATTTATTGTCACCATTGATACGTTGGCCACCTCGGAGACTCTCCTTGAAAAGTTCAGCCAATTTCTTTTTGCCATCAGCTGGAATGGGTTTGGGAATGGAACCCAGTGTTTCGTCCTTAAAAAAGGTGGTGATCCTTTGAGGTGTGCTCACAAAGAAGCTATCATGGACCGGAGTATTGCCGCGAGAAGGAGTGAAATCTGCAGTGAGAATAAACAGAAAAGAAGAGTTCAATCTTTTTCTGACCGAATCATTGAGAGGCACTGAAAGAAAACTAAGTGGTAGTGCTTAATGCAAGCTCTGTTACATTCACTCCAGAAAGGATGCAGTTTGATAAAGACATGACGAGAGATTTGTCAATGGTAGACCACGATGCGATTAACATAAGAACGAACCAATTGCTCTTGCTCTATATCCAATTGAAAGTCGAAATATGAACCCAGCAAGAGGAAAACTTTAGGAGCATAGCTGCATTTAATAGTCTGAACAGCTTAATATATAGATGCGATGTCTCACATTGTACTTGGAAGTTGGAACACAATTATCATCGAGAAACTCATCACAGAGAGATCCAACTTGCAGAAGTTATATTGATTGAATAGCATAAAAAATAAAAATAAAAACCTTTCCCCTTACCGCCTTTTACACTGAAGAATTCATCTTCACAGTCCGACTCCATCCAGGCTTGAGAATCAAAAAAGTTATCCTCTTTGCCGCCTGACCACAGAAATACATCAATCAAGTTCGAGCGCCAAGAAGTAGGAGATACGGTGCATGGCAAGCAATAGAAAATGACAGTCACTCATCACACATCACTAAAAGATGATCGCAACATCAACCGGTTAATAGAGGACCATGCAGGAATCTGCATCTACTGCTCTTTTCCTGATATCAGCAAATACACGATCATGACCCTTTAATTCAATGTGCATAATAAAGCTAAAGAAGAAAATACGGAAAAGGCTGATTCTTAACCAAAACCATCACTGTCACAGAAAACTCAAACGTCAGTTCTCGACAAATCATGCGATCAATGAATGTATACAGGGAGAGCAGAGGCAATGGGAGCTGGAAAGGAAATAAAACACAGCCATACGGACAAAACAAGTAAATGGTGGTTCGGAGCAGAGTACAATACGCACACTCGGTTTTGTGGAGAAATACAATGGAGGACTCTTAAAATGCTTTCATCAAATCGAGATCGACGCAAGGATATGTCAGTATATGCTGCGAAGTTCTCCGTAATTTGACTCTAGCGAGGTTCAAACGACACTATCTTAGAAGAGACAAATCAAGAGCTACATCCATGTAAGTTCCACCAAACGGATATAGCTCTCGGATTGAGCGACTGGAGCATTCTTCAATCACGTGTGCTGACAAAGTGAAGAATGAATTCCATGTGTGGGCGCGGATCTTTTCTCCTCGGGTTACGCCCACGGAATGGAGACAACTCTTAGTTACGCTCGTGATCCTACTCTAGATGGCACCACAAAATATGCCCGTGACGACATTTCGCATTAAATATAAGGACCCTACATCGGTGCCCGGCATACCTAATGACGCGACACTGCCCACATCATCATTCAACTGCGAAACTTATAGCAATCGAAACATAGCATATCAGTCATTGGATTAACGTAAGGGACTTGAAAAGAACACTTGCCATTCCAGAACACATCTCTGTCATCCAAAACATGCCCCACCCTTTACCAGTACAAAACTACAAACGAGATTGAGCACCAGCGAACATCAGAAGCCCGAACGTACCAAAATCGGAGAAAGTCAGTGTCCGGCTGGACCCGAGAGGAACACCGACGACCGTACCGGTTGCGGCGACCGGGACTTCTCTTGCGGCGGGGAGCGGCGGAGCAACCGCCGGCTTCTCCATCCGGGAGGCGGAGGACAAGCTGCGTTTCACGGCGGACTCCAAGGAAGAGCTTCTCTGGGCAGAAACGCACGAACCCATTTCCCAAGTCCCTGCGAAGATAGCGCCTGGCGAGGCTAATGTAATGATGTCCGTCACGCCATTGCGGGGAGGCAGAGAGACCCCAGGAGAGGGCGTCTGCTTGCTTTCTTCCTCTGCCTTTTTCTCCCCGCGGCGTCGTGCATAAGAAGAGGGGGGGCGAAATTGCTTGAGGGAGGGAGAATGCGGGCATGTGGAGGAGGAGGACTCTGGGCGTGCAAGGGAGGGAGGGAGGAGGAGTTGGGAAAACGGAAGGGAGATTTGGCGGCCTTGTAAGTGAAGTCATCATTGGCCTTATCATCGTCGTCTCCTCTACGGGAATTCGGTCCCCCCCCCCCCCCCCCCCGGTCTTCGTTCTCACTTTTCCTCTTCGGGAAACGAGGTGATGTTCGCTCCAATCAGCAGCATTCTCGCTGGCGCACGGGGACGTCTACCGACCGCTACGATGTATCTTTATAATTACTTTAGACTGTTGAAATTTGTATTTCTTGGTTCGATTATCGAATTAGTGCATTAAAAAAAACTCCGTTCGGGTTTATGAGCGATGTGCAATTAACTGACTAAATCGAGTTAAACCAAGCCAAAACGTGCGAGTCTGCACAAGTAAGTTGCCCGTCGTACTTCACTCAAAATCAATAGTCGCTTCAGCAAAAACCTACAAAGGTCGGCCAAGTAAAGCTTATGCACGAGTGGCCCATCCCAAGCCCCATCCAAGTCAAGTCTCGTGGCGTGGAGACGTCGGTCATGTCACTTATTAACGGGATATAAGACGGAAATGCCTGAACGACATATCTATCTATCATCCATCCGGTGAAATGCCTGAACGACATATCTATCTATCATCCATCCGGTGTTTAGTTCCCTATCTAGATTTACTGGCTACACTATGGCTAATACGGTTACGGCTCCAAGAAAATTATCTCTCTTGCCGATAAGGTATAGAGAGAGAGAGAAAGAGAGCGATGTGTAGTGTCGTGTGGTGGATTACCGCAATCACCTCATGATGATCGTCGCGTTGATAAGACATGACCAACCTCATGGTGATCGCATCAAACGGCGCTCCATGTGCGTGTTGCCAAAACCACCGATGGATCGAATTGAGGAATAAATGAAAGTTCAGCGTTCGTGCGATTAAAACGAGAGCTGATTGCAAAATCAAACTGAATACCAGTCACTAATAAATTTACTGAACTATCTACTCGTCTCATGGGAGAACGGATGGCCAAACTCGGAAGAATCAAACACACGGATGAAATCCAAACTGAAGTCACGACATCATGACCCTAAACTCATCAAAATTGATCACCCCGTCCCCGTTGAGATCGAACTTGGCGATCATCGCCTTGCACTCGTCGAGGCTCCGGGACTCGCCGAGCCGGCTCAGCATCCTCCTCAGGCTCTTGGGCGTGATGCACCCGCCGCCGCCGTCCGTCTCGTACATCTTGAACGCCTCCCTCAGGTCGGCGGCCCTCTCCTCCGCCCCGCCCCCCTCGACGAGCGCCACGAAGTCCTCGAACCCCAGCTGCCCGTCGCCGTCCCCGTCCAGGGCCTCGACCACCGCCTCCGCCTCCGCGAGCGAGATGTCCCCGCCGATGGCCGCCACGCACTGCCGCAGCTCCGCGGGCGATATCTTGCCGTCCTTGTCCCCGTCGAAGTGGCCGAAGACGCGCTCGTACTGCTCGTGCTTGTTCATGGTCGGTCCGTAACGTCTGAATTTAGCTACAAAAGGGTTGAACTTCGCGCTCTAGAGATGATTTCTTCCTCGTTGATAGTTTGCCTGAAGCAGAGGGGGCGTGTTTATATAGGCGAAGAGGACGCGTGTCGTGCGTTGACCGACCGACTGAGGTATAACTTGAAGGAGGGGGATTTTTCATTGGCCGTTCTGGAAAGGAAGGAATTGGTGGGGTCGATGTTCTTTCGTTTGAAAATTAGCCAAAAGAAGGAATATGTAAAACAGAGTCAAAGAACTCAGACTTTGACGTCATCGATGAGACAATGCCTTCGTACTCCTCGGAAAATTGCCTTGTTATCATCTTTGTCATTGTCATTGTCATTGTCATTAAGACCACCTCTTTTTTTTTTTTTGTAGTGTGTCGTACTCGGACGGAAACAAATTTGATTCAAGGGATGCTAACTGTGTTGGGAGAAAAGGGTGCGCGTTGAAAATTTAAAAAAAAAAAATTTTGTTCGAATTAGTTACCATGTTAGTGCCTTGTCGCTATATTTTTTTTATGAGATCCCATGTTGTGCGCGTCGTAAGGGCACCACGAGGTTAGCTTAGATTAAGTGGTTTCACCTCGTGCCTCTGATTCGAGTTGGTAAACATGGTGATCGAACACGTCGCACCAATCTAAATGAGAAAGAGTCATTATGAATATATACCCGTGTATATATAACGATCCATCGGAATCATGAAATTAACGATCTAAATGTATTTCGGCGTGTTGAAAGTATCGTCAATGGATCATAAATGCTCTTTTATATTCATATGGTCTCCCTACACTTATCAGCTTAAGTTTTTGGGTTGAATTTTCTAACATGATATCAAAGCCAGTACTATCCCTTTCGCGAACATATCTCCACTCCCCTTAGTCAAATTTCACTTGCCATGGTCAAAAATTTCACGGGCCGCTCATAATTCGGCCTACACGTGAGAGGAGGTGTTGAAAGCATTGTCCCACGCTGCTTGCCAATGAGTCTTAAATGCTTATTTATATTCATGCGGTCTCCCTCCACCTATCGATTTAAGTTTTTGGACTAAATTTTCTAACACGGCGTATGCTCCGGGAACATAGCAAAACGAACGGAACCAGAGCTTCTTTCCATAACGGAAATTTTCGTGCCGATTTTAGCAAATGATGAGGCACGACACGATTGCAAATTTTTATGACCTGGACAACACTATTTTCCCGTAAAGGACATTGGAGCATTCAGCGGGTCAGGAGTTCAGTGGAAACAGCCGAGAATGAATCCACAAATTCTGAACCCCAGGAGTTAGCGGGGCAGAACATTCTAGAAGAAGGAAACGACATGCCATGCACAGTACAACGGTCAAAAAGAACCGTATCGAGCGGGACCGCCCGTAAAACAAGGAAGTGGTCAGATCAGAGCCCCCTCTTGTTACGTTGACCGCCGGGATTGTTGCGACACGCGTGTCACCGGCAGATGAAGCACCACCAGAGAAAGGAGGATGGGGCCTCCCATTTTCGAGGAAGTCAGCAATGGGGGGACAATACCAAGAAGAGAAACCCCCCGCAACCACCACGAAACGAGAGATTTCCCAACCCTGAAGTTCAATTCTCTAATGAAATCTCTCCCTACATTGCGGCGTCAAAAAAGAGGAGTGAACATATGACCCTTTTCATGACGGTGGGATGGGGGCGGGAGATGGAATCTACGTAGGTACATTCTCAGGAAGGTTCCTTATATGAAATGGGAGCAAAGATAAGGAATCTTCCTGTGAATGTGCGATCGCGAGTGGAGGTAATCGTTATCAGATTGCGCTTGACTTGTTCTCGATGTAATTTCTATTGTGTTTTCCGGGATGGGCAACCTCGGCTCCATCCCATTCATACTTTTACTAAACCGAGTTTTATGAAGTTTTCATTGCGCCCATTTAGGGGCTGATCTGGATGAACCGAAATGAGCCCATAAGTCTAGCTACTTCTCGATTGGAACGATGTGTTTCCATGGCCTAGATAGGTTTCCTGGGTCCGGTCCGATCAATTAAGCTCCGGGAGGTGCGACATTCTCTTCTCCATGAGCAAATGCGAGCAAAGATTCTTAGACTCGATAGATCATCTCTTTCGCTGATTTTAATTCTTTCCACTTACCTATGAAAGTGTTCCAGGAAGACAAATTCTTTCACTGATTTTAATTCTTTGGACTCGATATAGATCAATTGGGCTCCGGGACCTCCCATTTTCGAGGAAGTCAACAAATGGGGGACAAATAACAAGAAGAGAACACCCACCCCCCCTCCCCAGCCACCAAGAAATGAGATATTTCCTAACCCTAAACTTCAATTCTTAAATTAAATATCTCTGTCCATTTTGGTGTCCAAAGGGAGAGTGAACATATGACCTTTTCACGACGATGAGATGGGGGTGGAAGATGGAATCTATGTCTGTACATTCCCGTTTCTTACGGGGAACCTTCCTGATAACGTGCAATCACGAGTGGAGATAATCATCGGACGAGTTCGATACAAGTTGCGCTTAACTTGTTCCCCAAGGCCTGCTTGTCGAATGTAATTTACATTGTGTTTTCTAGGACGGGCAACTTTGGCTCATTCTCGTACATATTTTGACTATACCCAGTTTTATAACCAAAATACTCTTATCCAAATCAATTCGAAATTGTCATTGCGCCCATTTGGGGGCCGATCTGGATGAACCCAAATGGGCCCATAAGTCTAGTCGCTTCTCGATTGGAACGATTTGTTTTCGAGTGTCCAACCCGATTATTTTCCTCTTGATATGATCCGGCCTATATAGGTTTCTTGGGTCCAATCCGAATGATTAGGCTCCGAGGAGTGCAACTTTCTTTTCTCCACAAGCGAATGAGAGCAAAGATCCTTAGACTCGATAAATCATCTCTTTCATTGATTTTAATTCTTTTCCACTTACCTATAAAAGTGTTCAAGGCAGACAAATTCTCGAAGGGACAAAAGAGAATTAAGTGCGTTTCACACTAAAGTTAGAGGCTCCAATGTGACGCGCATGGGAGGCTCCTCTAGTAGTTTGGGCAATGAACGACGTGGCCAAGAATGGAGCACGAGTTGAGCGAATCAGCAATGACAAAAGTACTTCACCGGTTTGCCAATATTGTTTGGTTCATGTTGGGTTTCGTCTCGTGACTTTGTGCCGAAATGCCAATTGCTTCTCTTGCTAATTTTCTCTTTGAGGTCCCCAGTTGTCCAATCAGCAAATTGCACCATTAGGGGAAATCAATTGCTGGCAAAGCATGGATCCTCTCTTTGTCCATTTTTCATGTTTAAACATCCATTGAGCGGTGTCTTGAAAACACCTATATATATATTGATATTTTACGAGTATATGGTATCGAAGTATTTAAAGAATTTATAAAAACATCAACACGGTGTACCATGAAAGAAAGGCCCAAGCATCCGCCGTGATGTGCTCTATATTAATTTGTGGTTGGTCTGTCCGATGCTACTCATTTTATATATATAAGCTTGTCGATCGTGGCGCCAAATGGTCCAAATTCATCTCTATATGGAATTAATCATCATATGCTTTCTTTCTTTCTCTTGTTCCGCATCAGCCATATCAAATTGCTCTTTCTCATATGACCATGTGATTTCAATGTAAGATTTTCTTTCAACTACTGACGAAGTATGCACAAGTAGGGGTATAAATAGTTCGGTTCGGTTCGATTTTTCAAGAAAATCTAATCAAACCGAATCATTAAGGGTGCTCCCTTAAACCGAACTGAATTTGAACCGAATCGAATTGGAACCGAACCAAAAAATCGATTTAGTTCGATTTGGTTCGGATCAGTTTTCGATTTCAAGTTCATTAACCAGAGAGAGAGAGGAGAGAGAGAGCAAAATAGCCCTAAACCGAAGTGTTTATTTTAGTTTGGTTCGAACTGAACCGAACTGAAAGAAACTGAACCGAAAAGAAAAATTGGTTTATTTTGATGATCCGAACCGAAACCAAAACCGAATCGAAGTGCATTTAATTTTCGGTTCGGTTCGGTTCGGTTCTGACACCCCTATGTACAAGCATTCTGAAGTTATCGTCACGTACGGTTCAAAATTATTTTCTTTTTTATCAAAAGTAAAATGTATGTTGCGGGTTACCTATTACTTATAAAACATAAGAATTTCATGAGACGGGAACACAACCGCGGTCACGGATGAATCCGCCATGAATGACATTAAAACTTACTTTAAATTTTGATAAACCCTCGCGACAATCATTTGTCAAACCATTTTCCATTTTTCCATTTCAGTCTAAGTAGAGAGCTCGTGGCCGCATGCAGGTTGGTATGGGAACGCGCATTCGAACCTTCGAACGTCTCTCGACCGTCCACGTGTCGCCCCTCGGATCGGTCTCCCCTGTCGAAGGCCCGTGGACGCCCCGAGCGCCCCCCCCCCGAAGCTATGCTACCCTCCGTCGCACCCTAGCCGATCTCAGTGACCATCGCCTGGCGCCGCTCGGTCCCCAATGATATGGAGACACGTGGCAGCTTGACCTATCACCGGCCGCTACAGCGGTTGCGCTCCGCTGCGCCGCGATTCGTGGAATGACGCCCCATCTCCCAAGGGGTCGCTAAAACCTCGCTTTTTTCTCGTTCTTTTCCCAGGGCCCTCGCCAATCGCCATTTCCAATTCTCCAACTAAAACCCTAATCCGGCTGCCACTTCGCCGCCATGGCCGGACTGGGTCGCCACCTCGCGGCGGCCGCCGCGCGGAAGCTGCCGGAGCGGCTCGGCATCCTCGCTTGCCGGGCCTACGGGTCGTCTGCAGGCGCGGCCCTCTGCGACGACTACTGCTACTACTCGGAGGAGGAGGAGGCGGAGGGGCCGAGGACCGGCTCGCAGAAGCTCGTGCCGGAGAGAGGGGTGCAGTGGGTGGTGATGGGGGACAGGGGCGCGAAGAAGCACGTGTACGCGGAGATGCTCTCGAAGGTTCTGGAAGTCCCTCGCATTTCCATGGGCTCGCTCGTTCGCCAGGAGCTCGACCCTCGCTCTTCGCTGTATAAGCAGGTCTTGTTAGTTTTGATTCTCCTCTTTTCTTTTTGTGTGTGTTATTGGAAGTTTGCTCTTTTAGGAGGAGAACTAGCGTGCTTGATTACGAATTGCGATCTGCTGGCGTCACCGATTACGATAAAGCATCGCGTGATTTTTGAAAGTTCTTTCGTGCTCTTGTGCGATTGTGGAGACTTATCAAGTTCGTGCGCCTCTATTTATTATTTTGAGTGAACGTGTGGGAGTGTTCTGATTTTGAAGCGTGTTGCTCTGTTCGAGCCTCACGTGATCGGTCGTGGATTTTCTTTTCGATTTCGTCGTGAAAAATTGAAGCTTTTCTTTTGTTTTCGTTTACCCGACAGATTGCGAATGCCGTGAACGAGAGGAAGCTTGTGCCGGAGGAAGTGATCTTCACGCTGTTGTCCAGGAGGCTAGAGGAAGGATATTACAGAGGAGAAACAGGGTTCATTCTTGAGGGTATACCCAGAACGAGGGTCCAAGCTGTAAGTGGAGTAGCTCTCGACACTGCCCCGAAATCAGCTTTTGAGGCCGAATCTACTTGATGATCATAATGCGAATTCGCATGACTGTCGGATCACGCATTTGAATTTTGTTGATGCTTGGATGGAATCTTTGACAGAGGGCTGTTAATGTTTTAGTTCTCACGAATGTCGGTGCTTTCCGCAGGAGATTCTCGACCAATTTGCCGACATCGATCTTGTTTTGAACTTCAAGTCCACAGAGCAAGACCCTCTAGCAAAGAATTTGGGGACTGGAGCATTTCCTCCGTCCCTCGACTCTACCAATTTGCACATAACCGGTTCCAAACCTGGTTTGAGATCACCGGGTGAGCAACTGGTTTCTGCTGATGTCAGCAGTGCCTGGAAGGAAAACTTGACTGTGTATGCAGAGCAGGTAGGGTGTATTCTTGAATATAATTCTGAAGTTCTATATGGAGATTCAAACCAGTTGTCTTTCTCTCATTTCGGTATGCTATGTCCTATGTGTGGGGTTCCATCCGATGTTACTATGCATGCGCATAAAATGCTTCTTTCGGCCTCTGGTTGATTTGTCATGCTATCATAAGTAGTGGGAAGAATGATTTGCTCATTTGTGCCTTCTATTTTCAACAGAGTAAGTTGCTGGAAGAATATTATCAGAAACAAAAGAAACTTCTCAACTTCCAAGTTGCAAGTGCGCCCGGAGAAACCTGGCGGGGGCTGTTGGCGGCGCTACATCTTCAGCATGTGAATGCTGTCGACTCTTCCCAAAAGCTGACCGCATGAGTCTATATTCTTAGTTGATTCGTGGATGCATTTTCCCGATCACAACCCCGGCATATGGTAAATACATACGAGTCTAGAGCGAGTAGAGTTCTGGCAAGTATTCCAATTTTGTTCTAGTTTTGAGGCATCAAACCGAGTTGAGATGCAGTGTGTTGTGGTTTTCCATGTGAGGAGAGATTGAAGAACAGAAAGTACTGGCATGTATGACCATTAATATGAGAGCATGTCCGTATATCTTGCGATTGAAATCATTTGTTCTTGTGGTGTCCGTTCTTATTATTATTATTATTATTTTCAACTTCTATTCTTGGCTTTTAGTTTCTCTATTTTGATCTGAATAATATTAATTGAAAGAGTTGCACATATGCAAGTCAAGTTGAAATTAAATAATCTGTAGCTTTTCATATCGATGGATAGATTTAGTTTAAGAAAGATGCTTTGTTTACATGCGAAAGAAACTAGCATAGCAACAACAACAAAAGAAAATTTGTTAGTTGGAAAATTTCTATGGTAACGCACGCATGTTCATTTTGTAGATGCCAAATGACTCTCAAGAAAGCGCTTACAAGCCTTAAAAAAAATTCGTCAGTCTTCAAGAAAATTGAAGCAGTCTCCGATATAAATTCGAGTGAAAGGGCAAAATGTAAATTTTTCATGGTAATATCACAGCATGATACTGTTGCCCGCATCCTTTTTCGTTTTTCTTCTAAAAGAATTTAAGAGGGCAAAATGTAAATTTTTCATGGTAATATCACAGCAAGGTAAAGAAGCTGCAATAAAACGACAAAATCAGGCTTATTCATGACGGTCCCCTTCAACTTCTTTGCCTATGTCATTCTACGCATATTTCATAACGTTTAGTCAAAACACAACATAATCAAACTTCAGCTGAAACATTTCAACATTTTGTTTCAGAATTCCAACAATATTCCCCACAAAGACTCAGCTCAGCTGAAACATTTCAACATTTTTCTTCAGAATTCCAACAATATTCCCCACAAACTCAGCTCAGCTAAACCATTTCAACATTTCAACATTTTGCTTCAGAATTCCAACAATATTCCCCACAAAGACTCAGCTCAGCTGAAACATTTCAACATTTCAACATTTTGCATCAGAATTCCAACAATATTCCCCACAAAGACTCGGCAACCAAAAGAAGATGAACTCAGCATTCCATCATACACTTCACTGCCTCTGCGAAAGCAACAATTCATGATGATCATAACTGTATACAAGTCGCAGAGACCCATGAATTAAGGGTAGTCTTGATTCCTTGAAATTCTTGAGAAAATGAGAAGAGGAAGTTAAGTTGTGATTTTGGGAGAGACGAAATTCTGGATTGAAAATGAAAAGAGGGAGCTTTTGGTCGTGCGAAGAGGGTACAGAGAGAGAGCAGAGATAAGGTGAACTAAACATGGAGGGGAGAGAGAGTAGAGATAACGTGAATAGGGACGGCTAATGCATAGAGAAAAGAGGAAATTTCAAAAATTTCCGACAAGTGGGACTCGATGGACATGTCAGTTTTATTGTCGAGAAATAAATGGACAATAGTCAATTGCAGACACCTGTTTGGTAATGTTTCTGTTCCCAATAACAATTTCTATTCAAAAAAAGTTTTTTTTTATTTTTATTCCCTTGATGAGTTTCTGAGCAGAGGAACGCGTTTAATAACTACATAAAATTTATATTCCCTGAATAGAAAAAGAACAAAAATGCATTTGGTACGACCCTAAAAATTTCTATTCCCAAACAGATTTCTGTTCTTTTTCTATTTTAGGGAACAAAAGAACATAAAAATAACAAAAAAATGGAATGTTACCGAACAGACCTTAATGATTTGAGAATTGAAGTTCAATGAGCCAATAGAACTGGAAGTGTCCATGTCTAGAATTTTGAACCAGTCCAGAAATGATGGACTAGTGAAGTATTTATAGTGAGAGAGTTAGGTTGGTTAATGGACATGATCGTGCCAAGTGGTCGTGTACGGAAATTGACGGTGGATAGGTCCCCACATGGCATAGAGACAAAGGCTAATGACTGGTTGGCACATGTTAAGAAAAAGACAAGTCGATACGGATTTGCTACGTGCCGAGATAACATGGGTTGATACTAAGCCCAGTGAAAAGGATTACAGGGATAAGTCGAGCCATCTTCAATGATTCTCGCTTTGAGTCCACCAAATCAAAACTCTCTATAACATCTCACTAGGACAAAGATATCTAAGGATTTTGACACCAATCCTTATGAGTGTATGAGAATCCTTATGAGAATATGAGAATGTTATGTAAGCTTGTAATAAATCCCTCAATAAAGGAAATTTGTTCGTAAATTTAGGATATTATAAAGGCATATGATATATATATATAATAATAATATTACACATCTAGATATTACAATTCGAACGATCGGTACCATAATTGGACATTATCCTCCATTGTCACCGCTCAACCCCTACTACTATCGCCTTCGCATTCGCCGCCATCTTCACATTTGTCACTACGGCACTAATGAGAAATTTAGTGAATTGAAAACATTTATTTAAAGAACATTTTAGTAAATTAAAAGAAATTAACAAGCTAGAGGAATAGGTACGAATTTTAAGAAACTAGGAAACTAAAAAATTTGAGAGAAAAGAATCGTCGTTGCAATCTACACCTGTTGATGCCCACCTCCCATCACCTTCCCTAGAGGCCTGCGACCACCCATGTGGCGGTGGTCGCCGTCTCCAAGAAGGCCTGCGACCACTCTCAACGCCCCAAGATCGAACCAAGAGAGACTAGCAAGGACACACGCACAGCCGGAGTTGCTCGAATGTCCCGACCACGGCTTTGCCACAATCGAGAATGGTTCCGGAGCTGACGGTAGCAGTGAATCAGTGATGCCTCTCACCTGAGCTTAGTTGCTTTTTCTTTTAATATTTCTTTCTCTTTTTCATGAATTTCTCCATTGTCACTTTTTTCTAGTTACTCTTTCCAGCTTTCTTTTATTTGCATAAGTCCAAATGACTCTTCAAAGCGGTTCACACGTTAAGCTTTTGCCAAATTCTTTCTATATAGGAGCTTCAGAGACACCGGTAGAAACAAAATCAGATTGCATATTTACATCTCAGAATAGCCAGGGGAAGGAGGAGGAGGAGGAGGAGAAGCAGGAGGTGGAGGGAATGACAATCATTTCTTGATCACGGAGTAAATTTCTATAGCTACTCACAGTTCGTCCAGATCTCCCGCAGAAGCTGATACCTAAGAGATTGTCGGCGGTGTCCTTTGCCATTCATCTGGACGGGCTCAGCGGATGTGGAGGATGAAGAGGAGGATTCATTTAAGAAGATTGATGTTAATGGTGAATTCAATTCATCGAGTTCGTCGTCGCTATTTTGCGCTTTCTCGAGCAAGGACGACCTGCTTCTTCTCAGTTGAGATTGGTTGCCGAGCTCACCAAAGAATCCTGCCACAGAAGCTGCCGAGGGTGGTGGATAGACTGGATTGGCTGCAATGCACGGGTAGCTGTTGACCAATTCCTCCCCAGCTTCGAAAGGATCCTGCATCATCAAGAACAATAGTGGGGTTTCTGTCTACTTTGACTGATTAGTCAGAAAAAAAAAAGGGCAAAAGTGCTTTTGCAGGATCATTAAATACTATCCGGTGGATGCAATCACTAACCTCAGAGGCCAAGGCCTCCAGAACGGCATTTGGGACCGGATCAGGGCAAAACTCGTCTGGAGAGAAATTGTCGAGAACCCTCTTAATCAGAGATGCACCAAACGTAGGGCATACCTTCATGGGGCAAAAATGATTATACTCAACAATACTATCTCACTGGAACAATAGTCAAAATGCTATAGAGCTTAAGACTATACCTCTTTCCTGGTCGGTCTACTTAAAAGCATGTCTTTAGGAAGCATCATAAGATCACTCAAAGCATTTAGGAGATAGAATGATTTGAAGGTAGCATCTCGTGTTTCATCCTCATCCACAATTCCGTTCTCATCTCCATGTGAATCATCATCATCCAAGCCAAATAGGTCAGTCAGCCATCTAGACCAGTTCCCAATCTGACGTGCCACACAAGAAAAGTAATAACACAACTTAATTCTTCAACATGCAAGGGCCAAATCATACATGATACATGATTAATGATGGTTCAGATCTAGTCAAATGAATGAAGCAGATCACGATGACCATTCCCCCTCCTCTTCTTCGGCGTTATAACAATTTAAGCTATTTAAGTGCAACAAAATGGATCTCTTGTGTTCTATCTGATTTGCAACATGATTCTTTGTGTAATGCCACAAAGAAATGGCAAAAGTATTGGGAGAACCTTGGAATCACTAGAAATCGAATATTGCTTACAGCATTTTTCAGTTGAGCACCAGCTTGGAAGCTTGACTTTCCTGCAGGTATTGGGAGAACCTTGGGATCACTAATGGGGTCAGACACCGGATCTGTTGGAATCTCATTTGCAGATTCCCGAAGAATGGCATTGAACATGGCTACATCTAACCTAGCCACGCAATGCTCCATTATCTACACAGAGATTACTAACTTCAGTAATATAGGACCAAACTGAAAAGTGAAGACTCCATACATCTGAAAAAGGGAAATTGGAGCAAACACCAAGAAGTAAGGGTAATGATCAACATCAAATCAAGAAGGTATAGTAAGTAAAAATTGGAAGAAAATTCCAGTATCCCTGCACTGAGATGGTAATGCTCTCTATAGCAGTCTAGACGTTCCCATTGAATAATAAAAGGCATATCTTTTCCCAAATAAAGTTTAATAATACATTCAACCATATGGCTTCGATAAGTTCAGAGTTTTCAGACAGTGAAACCTAATGTGCGACCAAGATCCTTGATGCTCTAATAATGAGGCCAAGACCAAAATCCTCCATTATATATTACTTTCTTTTCAGGAGAGTGAATATTCTTAATGTTGCATGGAACACAATTAGATATGGTTTACACTGAAGTGCTACATAGCATGCATGAACGGGATGCTGACAATTCCCGGCTGAGAGAATACATGGGCAACATTCCAATGCTAGAGAAGTTCTATGTTTTTTCGCGTTCTATTTTCTAATGACCTCCTATTTGCTATTGCACATGATGTTGGCAATCGTCAATGTCTATTACACTAATCCAGCCAGTACAGTGATTAATGGCAATTCAGAGAGATACCAATTTAGCAAGCACGGGCAAACAACCACACTCGTGGCCTCCACCTCTGACAGGACAAAGTCTCTCACATGCATCCGTAAATGCTTTCTTCCAGAGATCCACTGAAAGGTTGCCTTGCTCTTGATCTTCAACATATCTCATTTTTCTGTTGTTTTTAATAGAGCCAGAGCCCTTGGCTCTACCAAGCAACTTTGCAGCACTACACTGCATGTATGGAGTCAGAGACTGAAACGTGAAACAGAAGATGCCCGTCAGGAAAATCAGTCAAAACATTTGCAATTATACTGACAGCAGGAAAGTAGAAATTTCAGTTGGAGAAAAGTAGAGGAAGTTGGGGAAGATGAGAGAGGGCTAATGTAAAAACCTGCCACCACAGAGACTCAACAATGCGGGAGAAGATCCAAGCTTCAACTTTTTCCAATTCAGATATGAGTTTATGCACATTCTCACTGTCATCCTCTGTTCTGGCATTTTTATTTCCCTTCTTTCTGGGGTAGCACTCTTTCGATTTTAAAGATAGTGGTACTTCAATATTTCCCTTCGGTATCATCTGGCTTATAATTGCTCTTAGCACCACAGAATTTGACAACCAATAAGTTAACCTGTAATAACAATGTAGCTGTATAAAAGCTGTTTGAAAACTAATTCAACTCAAACATTTTTCCCACATGCAACAGGCAATGCAGGCAAAGAAGTGCAATGACAAGACCAAAACTCTAGCATCTCCACTCAATTGTAACCAAAATGCTATTCTTGTAAAATCCCCGAATCGACATAAGCTAATACGTGTTTCCCATAGTAATTGCAGCCAAACTCTGGTACCCTTCATCGACTAAAACAGGCATATAATATATTTTCTTACACATGCAGGCAAAAAGTTATAACAAACTTTTTTACATGAAATACGCAAACTGTTAATGGAGAATATGACGTTTGGCAAACAAAATACACCAAAACAACAATGATAGGATTTTGCCAAAAAAATTAGACAAGCAGAAGAAACAGAGATAAAAATGCACCTTGGGACATCGCTTCCACATGCTCTCACCACCAAAAACAATCCTGAAACTATACTCCTTCCTGCATTAGCTCTTCTTGCTTGGGGAAGCTCTCTAAAAGCATAGCGATAAAATCGAGAAAGGCGCCTAGCTGGAGCATGAAACTTACTCGTGGAACCACCATGCTCTGCGACCACTGAATATAGAGCAACTTCAATGGCAGCAGTTTCTCTCAACTCTCCCTCCAGCATTTGAATTTTGTTCTCCAGCTGTTGGAGCTTGGAATCCATAAGTGCGCGCTTTGTATCCTTAGGATATACTTTGTCCACCTTTCTGTCACAGCCACTGTGGTATCTTGCTCCCCCTGTATCCTGCACAGGACCTCTTTCGTTTTCTTCCTCTGTTATGCAATAACCATTTCCGTTCCCTAGGAAACTGGCAGCAGTTTCTGGAGTTAATCTCTTCTCGTTGTTGGCCTCACTGCCAGCATAGTCATCAAATCCCTGCATCTCGTCGGATGAAACTTCATTGGTAGAATAACAGGGCAACATGCCGTTCTCAGCATTTGTTGGGTCATTGCTTCTACTTTCAGTTCTTTCATAGGAAACTTTCCAGTGAACTTCATGGGCAGAACCTACTTTCCCAGTTCTTCTTGTGATGGAATCTGCTGCTTCTCTGTCAGTACCTAGTAAAAGATAAAACGAATTAGTACAATGGAAATTGCTTTTGGGAAGGGCATCAAACAAGGCTCAGAGAAGTCAAAAGAAGCAGTATCATTTTTCTGGCCTCCCCACCTCAAAGGACAAGTCAACTGACGATGAAAGTGACGGCGATTGAGAGAACTTACCATGCGAAATGATGCCTGGCATCATGTTCGATCTTTTAAGCCCAGCTTCAGAAGCAGAAGCTAAGATATGCTCCTTTCCATTGCTTTCTATATTATTATCCGTAACAACCAATCCACTCTGTCAATCAAGGTACATCGTTTAGTACTGTCATAACATGAGAAAACATACTGTAAACTCTCACCTTAATTATGATACCATCATTAATCCACAGCACAGAAATCAGTAAAAATATGGAAGATTCAAGATATCCACTAATTTATATCCAATTAGGTAATTGAGTGAAGTAGTTTTCTAAAAGAAAAGCCAATGATAGAATGAATTTTCTTGCCATGATTTCTCCGGCCTTTGCATGTGTCTTTAACTCACGTGCATTATCCATCAGCTCATCCAGAGGACAATCTAAGCCTACCATCTATATATAGATTGATTCCCCTGATGCACGTCTCATCTTATGTGCAAAAATATGCACAATGCATCCATTAGCATGCCTACCATAATCAATATTGGCAAAGAGGGACTTGTAGCATCACTAGAATGTCAGCAAAACAAAAGGTTCACTGCAACCATAAGATAGTCAGAGAAAAGATGGCTACAGCAGGAAATTAGAGCAGGAAAAGCATGAAGTGAAAACACAGATAGATAATAGATTCACATCCATTGTCCTTTTGTTCTTCCAATGGAACATTTAGGCCTGCCATCTATATCTAGATGAATTCCCCTGATGCACACCTCATTTCATTGTGAAAGTGCGCACACTATTAGTATGCTTATCACAATCAATAATAACAAAGAGGGACCTGTAGCATCTCTAGAATCTAACAAGAAAAAAAGTTCACTGCAACCGTATCATTATCAGAAAAAGATGGCTATAGAAGGAAAAGAATGAAACTGAAAACACAGATGACTACCAGCTGCATTCGATGCGCCGAACCACCATTATGCTCCAGAGGAGGAGGAGAAGCCGTCGCAGAAGAGTGAGAGGAACCATCATCATCAGTGGAGAATGTAATCTCTGCTTCCTCAGCAAATTCTTCATTAACTGAATCTATAACAGATTCACAGTCATTTATACCTAGAGACACCTCTTTCGAGTGACTACTTCCCCTCAACAATGAACTAGTCCTACCCTTATCAACAGGGTGAACCTTGACGTACAAAACAGGTTGAGCCATATTCCTAAAGTTCCTTTTGCAGTTCACGGCAGCACTTATATTCAGGGGCTCGTCCACCACACCATAGTCTGCCAAGTTTATCATGGCAGTGCCTATCAGCTGCCCCTTCATGATATTATCTCTCCGAGGCTCATACAGGTTAAACTCCAAGTAATTTTTCTGGAACACATCGCCATTCCCAGCTTTGACCTTGACGTCCTTCAGCAGGGTTGTGGATAATCTGAAGGATTCGTTGAATTCTATTTTTCCCTCGCCGACATTAGAGCCGAGAAACGGAACGACCGACTTAGTAGTGCCGGAAGTCCTTTCCCCGTTCTGCCACTGGATCAGGACGGAGCGGAGGGATCTGAGCGTTTGCGACGGAGGCCAAGGCGTGATCTCCTGAACATGGATTACATAATCAAGGTGAACCGAGGCGCTCTTTCTAGCGTTCGCCCCCGAGCCAAGAACCATCTTTCTGCCGTCTCCCAGTCAAATGCTATGCCAGAGCAACTGGCCCTGCAGCCATGGAGAAAGATCGCCCAATGTCAACAACCCAACAAAGACGGAAGACATGTAAACAAGGAAATATCGAGCATAAGCTCAGAAGACTCTCCGTCCTGGAAAAAGCACCTTCAAGGGGCAAAGAAAAGGAATCAAAAGGAGCTCAATTTGGATACGCAAAGTGCAAGAACAGAGACGACGGCGAGCACATCAGCGCACGAGAGCTCCAAAATCACAAGCGCGGATCTTTACGTCGGCAATGTCGGGGCGCCGACATCAACTGAGCTTCCAGATCAAAAGAGAACCCAAAAAGCTTCAACCCAACACAGTCGCGCTATATCATTCCCTAAGCTCGGAACTAGAACCTCCCGAATCGGATCATTTCAGAATGCCGGAAAACCAATCGACGACGCGAAGCAAAAACGAACCGTGTCTCAGCTAAAGAGAAAAAGGAAAACATCGTGGCGCGGCTCTACACCGACATTCACCTGCGGAATCAGCGACCGGGGAGCTCCGAAGCAGTTCGTGGGCGGACACCCGAGGAAGACGAGACGTTAAGGATGTCGGCGCTGTGCTCCGCTCCGACAGCAATGTCGGAGCTTCCCGAGTTCAAGAAGCTCCGAAGCAAGAGAGAGAGTGTGAGTGAAGTGAAGAGGAATGGAGGAGGAAGAAAGGGACAATGGCCTCAATATAATACACAGAAATATTAAGAAAAAATATATATATATATCAAAAAGCGAATAATGGGAAAAATTAATCAGAAAAAACTGAGGAAATCGGGAAAAGACACGCAAGAATTTCCATAAATAAATAAATAATCGCGCCCTCACTGTTCATTCCGAGGTAGAGTAACTTGAAGGATAATTAAAGAATTCGCTGAACTCGCCGAGCCAAGCGCCGTCGTTTTGCGAGCTCCGTGTCGTTTTCAGGTCGTTTGGACAGTGACACGGTGACGCCCGGTCGGTCTACCATTCCGAGGCAATCACAAATGAGTTGGTTAAAAGAAAAGGGTTTAACTTCAAATTAATTTTTTAAACATCAAAAATTTCAAATTAATATATTTATAATAAATTTATCTTACTATCAAATTACTGAGTTTACTATTAAATTGTTGAGTTTGATAACATGTGACAGCTGACGAGTACACTAATTTAGAGTTTTACTCTCCGTTCATTGTAGATGTACTTATGATTTTTCATGATATTAATTTAATTTAACGAAAACTAATAGAGAGTAAATTTATCACAAATATATTAGTTTGTGATAAATTTATCACGAGTATACTAGTTTTGGATTTTTCATGATATTAATCTAAAAAGAAAAAAAATAAATTGGTCTTATTTACGTGGATTTTCATTTTGAAGACCTTAATTTTACTTGTATTAATCCAACTAGATAAAATGTATTTTCTTCCGGATGATATCTTCCCGATAACGACTACTTTAACAAAATTAAATTGCCGTAACAAGCGCTGGTAGCTACTTTGGCAAATGGGCCCGTGCAAGCACACATGACGATCATGGCGTCGGTTGGCCTCACCTCGGTTTAGCCGGTGGCGGCCGCCACCACCGACGCGTCGGTGCGGGGTCTTGATCGAATCGGGCCCCGTTTGCAATTTGCTTTGAATTTAAGGTCCTCAAAAGCGAAGAATTTTATCAATCGGATGGAGCCGCACTGCCGACATCACATCGAATGTGGAAAATTTGACCCTATAGCTTATCAAAAGGCCCCCTTGACAATAATGCCCGAAATCAAAATGAATGTAAGTCAATCGACGTGCTAAAGAATTGTCCCCAACTTCCACTTTCACCAAAGTCAGTTTGGACATTGACACGAGATCAGATTAAAGCCTACGCAGAGAGAAGGACCGACCAACCATCATCACCGAACGGCCTAAGTTGCACCAAGTGCAGGCCAAGCAGTACATGCTTGTACGTCTTCCTGCCGTGCCTAATCACACCAGCAATGTTGGGATATGCACTTCAACTCTAAGCAATTCACGTGTTTTGAGTGAGATGAATGTTACTTCAGGGAGAAACAAGGGACAGAGAAGGAGACTGAACAGGAGGTGAGGAGGGCAAAAGAGGGCATGGTATCAGCCAGAGAGTGTTGGCTAAAGAAGCTTTGAAGGAACAGATCCTTACAATCTATTCATTTGGGGATGCGATAGAGCAGTGCACTTTACAGAAATTGGTTTTCAGCAAGCTAAGTGTAGAAGAATTAGCATACGCCATATGGAAAGCATACACCGGCGCAAGCAGGTTTCATAATTATAACCATGGTAACTTATATCAGGGACACTGAATTATAGCTACGCGAGAAGAGAAAAAATTGCACATGGCGGTAGTTTCTGCCGTATCTTATCTGTGTAGGGGCGTGAAGTCAGTAAGCTCACTTCCCTGGTAGATTACAAGGAAAACAAAAGATAAATGAAAAGTACATAACGCCTAGGGTATACAGAGCATGTTACAATTTATAGGTATCTCACTCTTCACCGGGGTTCTCAATCATCTGAAGAAGAGTTGAGATAGGATATCACAAGATCAGCTGCTTTGCAGCCCGACACAATTGATTTGCCAACAGACAGCCCATCCTTGTGGTTACCTGGAAATTCCATGATGAACAATGCCCATCACAACAAAAGGGTACGTTCTCATACCACCACTCAGGCCGGTAACTTGGTTAGGATAAGAAAAATCTATCTTCAACAATTTTATGTGATCAGTGGTCAAATAAGAACAGGACTTGGAGGATGAATGATCGATATTGGGCTATTAGGATGATGTGAATCTCATACCCTTCATAAGATGAAACTCTCCCCCACAGAACTGTCCTCTCACCTGGTCTCAATGAGACCATCCCCTTAACAAGAAAGAAACTCTCCCCCAAAGACAGGACCTCTTCGATGTAGATGTTTTCAGATCTTAACAATCTAGTTTACCTCTGTTCTGTTTAATAATTTAGCATGTTATTATATGTGGGCATTTCTCTGGAACTATCAAAATCTTATAGACACACGGTAAACAATGTTAACCCAATAAAATCTAACTCAGATTGTTGTTTGACAGCTGTCAATCACATGAAATATGACTGTAATTATAGTTTTGATTATTCAACTCTACAAATTAGGGTCCTATTTTTCTTATATTAAAAAGAAGAAAGTCCAATTCTAGTAGGAAGTTTATACTGAAAACCAGAAAAATTACCTGCATAGAAGAATCCAGGAAGTTCTTCTTCTAACTTTGTGATTGCTTGCAGAACTGAGTCATAGTTCCGCCCATACAAGGGGAACGCTTTACTCCAGTAACAGTGGCTGAAATTGAGTACGCAAGTTAGTAAGAGACATTTACATAAATAAACCTACAGTTATTTAAGAGAGAAAAAGTTAAGAGTTTTTAATCATTCGCTTACTTCACAAATGTGGGCTCTCCCTCAGCTCCCAGCAACCGCCTTAGATCAGAAGTAACTATCTGCTTTAACTCATCTCTAGAAACATCAAAAGACGGGAAACCATAAGTTTTGCAGTACAATAGAACACTCATAAATAAACAAGAGCTCAGACATGAAGCCAAAAGAAAATCGGAAGAACATGACTGCAAGCGTCTCATCAGCTCCTACTTGGACGCTTTTGCAAGTTCTCTGTTTCGGCTTCCCCCAATAAAGGTTGTGTATAGGTACAGGTCATTAGGTGCACGGTCTGGAAACATCATGGAGGAAAAGAGTGTTCCTGCCAAAAGAAAGATATACAATTATCCCTGGTATAAAGGAGACTGGCCTGCATTATCCAGATGTCTTGCCACAAACAAGCATTACCAAGAGTCCTCAACCCATTTTTCTGCTCCTCCGAAGGAACAAGAACTCCAAATCCCTCAAGTGGTCTCTTCACGTTCTCCTTTCTGAAGGTAGTAATCATGACTGACAGTGGCGCATAAGTTATCTGCATCACGCAATGCATGTCAAATAAAGAGCATCCGCTATAACATTGATGAGGGAACGTGGTGAGGTAAGATGACTGCCTCTTTTTCCGAGGCACTGAGGGTAACAGCACAAAAATGTTTCACTCGTAAAATTAAATAGTGATCTAGGTAAAAACATAGATTCCAACAACTGAAAATAAGCCAAAAGCGAATCTATATGAGATCCATACCAAAAGAAAATCACTCGAGTAGATAGATAGAACAAGTCACTGTTACGAGAATACAGCATTCCCAAAAAGGGAATCAATGATGCACGAGAACATTCATTCCTTAAGTCACAAACACAAGGTCTTTCGTCGGCCTTTGGGTTAATTGGGTCTTTCCTCGCAACAGAAGGATCCAAGTCAATTGGGGCATCTCGCCTACCATCTTTGATTAATCCCCTTTGGGTTGTTGTTGTTTTCTCCTTTGTAATCGGCTGGTCGTTTGTCGGCCTGCTGTTTTAGGCGCTTGATGTTGTCGAGCTCTCTAACCGTTACACCTTTGCACCTGTTGGGACACCTTGTGTGTCCTTTCAGGTACGAGGTTTTTTGTGTTTCGGTTACTTCATATGTAGGTTACGCTTTGAAAAGTCAATATACATCTTACCTTACCAAAAAAAAAAAGGCACAAGGTCTTGATCCCAATTAGTTCCTTGATAACGTTCACAAAACTTTTGCTGCAGATGTTGAGGACCGAAAAATCGGCAAAATCGAGTCAATAGTTTTACTTAAAAAAATTTGCTCTTTGTCCAACACCTTCGGGAAGTAAAGGCCTTACTTACTGCTCATTACAACTTTGGCGAGTGTACACAACTACACTGCCTAAATTTTCTACCAAACTGTGAAGTGGAAACCAGTGAACGTCTAGCTTTGACAATAAAACCAAAAGCAAGCATTTGCTCTCTCTATGGAAATTGTAAGTGCAGGTAAAAAAGTAGAAGATTTGCTCAACAAAAGAAACTGCAGCTACTGTTTGCAATGAGCTTTTACGATTACATACCTCAGGAATGAAGTTAAGTGGAAAGAGGTTTCCCCTTTTTGTAATCTTCAATTCCTTAACATTGCATAATGGAGCCTAAAACATAATTGACGAGTAATTGATAAGATAACAACAGTGTTACCAGGCATAAAGAATAAAGAAGCGAGAGTGGGAAAGATAAGAAAAAGTCATTGGGTTGATGGCATATAATACATCAGATGCTCTTGCACAGCAAATATAAGTATGCACATGTCACCATGGTTGTAAGCATAATGCAGTCCTCCTTGTAAACCCATAGAATTCCTGTCTGATAATTAATAGCATTGTACTTCTTCACCTGCAGCTAAAGCTATGCAGGAAGCCAGCAACTCTCTTTTTTAAGTTTGGACAAGTATGCCAGCACAGATCTGAAAAGAATTTTGAAGATCCACCCGTTGGTCTACTATATGTTCATGCAAGAGGCAACAGACATTTGCTGAAGATCTAGATCGCTACAAATAAAAGCACTCAAATTATACAGCAAAGTCATATCTCAGTTAGAACAAAGATGACAAACCGTCATGATCACAGCATCAAATGTCGAGTCTTGTAAATGCTTGTTATGGTCAGAAGAGTAAGAAACGGACCAATCCCCTGATGCAGGTACCCCATCATGACTGCACGACAACGACAAAACCTTTGATTTCAATTTAAGGTCATCCTGGCTAAGCTTCTGGCACAACACGTAGGCAAGTGTCTGCACAATGGAGAGAGACGCACTGACTGAGTTCAATGCATAAAGATTGGGTGCTACAACTTCTCTGAGCACAGAAAAGGAATACAACACTCCCTACAGTGGCTCACCATAAGTGCTAAGCAGTCTTTCCCCAAAGAGTAGACAAATTGCATACATCTACAGGTATATCAATGTAGGTAGATTGATGCTTGCATAATAAGAAAAGCTAAGACATTGGACAGACCTGCATTCCACCCTGAAAAGAAAATGAACCCCTTGGACGCTTCTTTTTGTCAGGAGAGCTCTTTAGTTCTCCTCCTTTCTCTCTTGTGGCTGACAGCTTCGATTTAATTGCCCCAGCAATAATGGAACCAAACCTGACAAGAATCAATATAACCACTTATACCTACACAAATTGCAACATTTGTACAGTTGTGGATAATCAGATTAGATAATTGCTCAACAAGACAAAAGCTCAATTATACAGTAGTTAAAACATCAGTGTACTATACCAAACTACTCAAAAGCCATATCAAACAAGTCATTACATGTAGCTAGCATGCTACTGTCAATAATTAGAAAGGTTTGAGGCTCCCACTACAACTGTTGACCAGCAAATTCTGCAAACTATAATGAGAATGGAAACTATTGTGTGTTGCCACCAGCTTACGAGGGTAAAGATCACAGAACATGTACCTTTCCTCTAAATTCCATACCTCTGGAAAAGAATGGGGCATCTGTTCAAAACAGCCAAAAAGCAATCAGAATTTCACGAAACATGCAGAAGAGAAGGCAACAATTAATTGGACGACAGGTTAGACCATGTGAGATCCCAAGTAACATATAATCAACACCTCATGGAAAGCAGACCTGAATTTCCATTCCATTTAATCATTAACAAATACTAGCGTAGACTAAACAGAACAGCTACTTTTAGACATTAAGATCTTGGAATTTCTTCACCAAATTCTTCATTCCATTACATTTTAATACATGCCTGATGTCTCTATGAAGCAACATCTAGAATGATTTTCTTATAACACGGTATTTTAACCTTCAGCTCGACTAAAATCTACGGATGCACGCAAACCGTCACGTCTACTTACTAGGTGCTGGAGCCCCACGTTTACTCAGAATAAGAAAATAACATCTAGAATATTGCTATGACTTACAGCTGTAACATTTGCAGGTCAGTTCGCAGACTCAGGAAAATTACTTACAGAAAGAGATTCAGGATCACCACCACTTGTACCAGCAACAAATGGGTCGATGAGGTAATCAACAACCTTCCAATCATAAATGCCACAAAGTCAATACAAGAAACTGACAATCTTGAAGCTACCGTTTTGTAATCTCTGAGAGTCATGTTAAAATAGGAATCAAAGATAAAATATGAATAAATTCTACCTCTCTGCCAAAATGACGCTTGAAAAACCCGCCTACACTGCATGCATGAACAGAAGGAGAAAATAGAATGCTAAGATCAATTGTTCACGGATTAAAAACGGAGAAAGGCCAGGAAAAATCCAAAGATGCTGATAAAAAATAAAAAAAGAAAGAAAGAAAAGGCAAGCCTAAGCCACCTTTCTTGCCCATCAACAGACGTTAGTGAATTAGTTCTTTTCTTCCACAGAAGGGGCTCCATTATAATCTTAAACTGCAGTCATCAGCAATAATTCATTAAGAGAATACAGAAAATGTGTATCGAGCATCACATGTTCAAGCAAATTAAGGTTAGAAATGAAAGCCAGTATACTTTTTTTTTAAGACGATAATTGGGCCAATATTGTTAATCAACAGCTGAAGCATCTACATAACTAACTTAACTGTCCACAAACCCACAAGTAACTAGAAAGTACGCATTTCATAGCCTAAGCAGAAATTATAAAATTGATAACTGTACTTTCTTGAAAATCCACATCACCATTCACTTAGATGACTTTTCAGATATATCATACATAGAGAGAAGTGCAGAGTTTCTGCGTGACAGCAAGACAATCAGTCTTAGAGAAGAACAAAAGTCCAATTGATATATGCACCCAACACAAAAAGGAGCGCATCTGTTTACCTTATTAATGAACAAAAAAGGCAAGGAGCTCATTTGTTGAAGCATTACATTTACTAAATGTGGCAAAAGCCTTATTATAGGAGACAAACCTTTGACTGAGTAGAAAGTATGTTGCTTTTGATCAGCGCAATAGGATTAGTTGGAATCTGATGCAAAAAAGTGAATTGCAGGTCACGCTCATGATACATGTTTGACATGCACAATTGCAAGGAAAAAAGGAACTGAAACGGACATAGTCCCTTGCCTTGGTATATAGGTACTAATATTGAAAAAAATCCAGTCCAACAACAAGGACTCACCAGCACAGGCATTCCATTTCTGACTATATATCTTTTGTTCTGTGAAAGTGGCTGTACCGGTATTTGATCGATTAGTTAAATAATCCAGGAAAAAGAAATACTACCACCAAATAATAAACAGAAGGCCATAGAGCAATATCAGACGAGAAGCTGCAACCAGCTACCCTACATTGGCAGTTTGGCAAGCCATAGGCACAAAATTAAATAATGTATAGCTTGATGGATGAAATAAACTCTTACATATTGCTGCTTTTCTCGAATTCCAAGTTCATCAAGCAGATTTCTGACCTCCACTTCACTCTCAGTCTGCAAAAAGCAAAAAATGATAGTTTTAACCAATGAGAGCATCAGGGCTTTGTTACCATAGGCTTATGATGCATTACTCAAAAGATGCATGTTCATTGAGTTATTCAGTAAGTTGAATGGTGAGGCCACAAGTTTTTGTGCTAGTGATATTACCATGGTATTTGCACCTTCATCCCAAATTAGACCGCCTTGTAACACACTCCTCAGCTTCCCCCCAATTTTCCCTTCAGCTTCGTATACAGTAACATTCACACCATTTGACTTCAACTTGTATGCTGCAGCAAGTCCGCTGAGACAGCAATGGAGTGGATTATTGAAATGGCAAAAAATAGTAAGGGCAAGTCAAGATGCACCATCTATCACATTGCAAGTGTTGAAAACAGCAACATCCACCAACACCACCCCCCCCCCCCAAAAAAAAAAAAAAAGAAATTCAATTCCATCTCCACAATGAGAAAGTAGCCGAGTAAAACTAGCAATTGAGAGCTGAGTAGTCCCTACTTGCAATCCTACCGCGAGGTCACATGTTGCACAACAATTAAGCTAAAATGGTATTGACACATTCTTACTATTCATTTCTGAATAAGAATCTATAGAATGAGAACAAAAGAGAATTTCGGAAGCAACGAACAACAATTGACAGACTCTTCGGAAGATTAAGAACTGCAAAAAGTGGAGATGAATCGCGCACCTAACGCCAGCACCGACGACTGCAACTCTCTTCGCAGGACCTACAAACAACAAAACTACTCGGTCAAAGAAGTTGACCCTGAGAAAATCAGGACAGACGCACGCCTCGAACACTAATGCACTTCATGCAACCCCTCAAATACTTCCGCACTTCGGCGCGAGATGCCGAAAAACGAAATGGGTCATCTACACTACAGCTCGTAATCGATCAGGTTGAATTTTTTTCCCATTCTTCAGTCAATTCCCTGTCAAATTGCTGACACCGCATCGAGCTTATTGCTTGTGATGGAGAAAGAGCGTGGAGAGCTTTACTTGAAATGTCTCCTCCTGCAGCCGAACTCATCTTTGCATTTCTTGGCTCTCTGCCGCTCCACACTGCTCTGGCTTTCCGACGGAGATGGGGAGACAGATGACGACGATGATCGTGCAGGCTAGAGTTCATGGGCAGGACCAGGACGAAGCGCGAGTCTTCTGGGGATGATAGATTCGGCCCATGAACAGTCCTAGTCTTCCACGAACAGTTCATCATCGATCCTATCATGGGCCAAATCTTCGAGCCTGTCGAGTTCTCAACTCTTTGTTCATTACAGCCTTTCTTGAATCTCTCGATGCAGTAAATTTCGCTGATCTTGTCGAATTCATTGTTTGACTTTTGCTTGGAATTTAATAGCAAGAATTGGCATGTAAAGTCGTGTGCATCATCTTTTCATAATTCTTGGGAATAAAAATCACATCACCTATCCCCATATTTTTTTGGGAAAAGCAACGCTAGAAATCAAGAACTCTCGCCGTTGACAAGGTTGCGTAAACAAGCCCTTTCAATAAAGATTTTTTCCTCTGACTTTTTTTTCCTTATAAACATTTTGGAAATTCTTATGATCTTCGATTCGGGTCTTGTCGAAAGTACTTAGATTAAAATTTTAAATGCACTAAACTGATATGGAATAAAATCATTTTAGGATAAGATGAATGTTAAAAAGCCCAATATGGAATAAAATCCTTTTTGGGTAAGATGATGAATCGTAAACAAAAACACCTTACGCGTGCACTTCTCTAGAGTTCAAAATCTTACTCCTGAAATGCTTCCAATAAGACTTGAACACAAGTCGAAATGTACGAAAATTGGTATATACACAGATGTGTTTGTTTCGGAGAAAATTTCGTAATTAAGAAAAACGCTTTCCGAAAAATCATTTTCTTGAGATATGTTTTCCTCGTTTAAGGTCAGTGAATTTGTTTTCCTAATTTTAAGCATGCATTCTTTTATTATCGTAAATGATTTCCGTTGACTAATCATTTTCAGCAAATTAAACACGTGAAAGTTTAGACTACTAATTCTCGAAAAATGTTTTCACTCTAACAACATACCCTAAATCACTTTTTCAAAATAAAAACAAATAAATGGAAGTACTAGAAAAGGAGGCCTTCTTAGGCCAAAAATTAGAAGAAAGTACAAAAAGAAAAAAACAATTTGGCTTTAACTATTTCCCACACACACGAAACACAACAACATTTGTTTCAATCCTGTCTTCTTCTGCTTATATATATATGTATGTGTGTGTCTCGGAATCATGCCGAAGCTCTGAATCCGCCACAGCTGCTGATATTATCCCCAACCCGTGAGGACCTCTCCTTCCCTCCTCTTCAGTTCGACCTCGGACAAGCCGAAGCCGAAGACGGAGACGGAGACGGAGAACGCCTCATCCTCAGTGTCTCGTTTTTTCTCCGTGTTTTGTTCTTCTCTCTCTCCAATGCGCATTGTCTGAAGCAAGCGACCGCGGGACTTCAAGAGCCGCCGTTAGAAGATGAGAGCTTTCTGCGCAGTCCGCTTCTCTCAGCTCTCGCTCCTTTCGAGACCGCTGTTCCCCTCCAGGTACAGCAACCCTCTTGAAATCTCTTCTTTCCCCCGTGAAAAGTTCGGATTCTTCGGGCGCGTGCTGTTGAATTTTTCCGTCACCCCCCCTCCCTCGGGTATTAGCTTGCATCTACCTGTTGAATCGAGAGCGAGTTGAAAAAAAGAAACCCACATCGAGTTCTGCGGAAAAAAAATGTTTTTGTCTAACGTAAAGAACCAATCGCGTGATGGGTGTTTGTGAGAATCTGAAACGGAGACGCTATTATGCTCAAGCTCAGTCAAATGCAGCGATGAGGAGCTATCTTTTTCATTTTCCCTGTTTCGCGATTTGAATGTGTTTATTGTGTCAATGACATTTCAGGAGAAACCGTCTAGTTAACATGGTAATCTGAAGAAAGATTTACACAGAATTACACTGGGTTTAAAAGAAGAATTCAAGTAGATGAATGACTTCAAAAATTGACGAGTTGATTATGCGAGAATGGTGGCGATGATTACCTGCCGAGAGAAATTGTGTGTTTTGATGTTCTCTGGAGTAAAGGGGACTGGATATTGCTTTCTTCAACTTCTGACAACCTTTTGCTCATTGTGAACTCCGATAGCTGAAAACTGTCCCTCGGTTTAAGTTTCTTTCGAAGTAGCAAAAGCAATTCAGTTTCTTCCGTGGACATGAATCCATAACAAGAACTTCCGTGAGATTGTGAAATCTGGATAAGTTTCAGCAATGATAGATATCTACCAGTCTATTTCCCTCTCCCCACTTGATTGTGGCGTCTTGTCAATTGAATTTCAGTTCGCTCTCGTGACGTCATGCTATGGAAACGATGCTAAGAGTTTGTTACAACAATTCTGAGGTTGTGCTATCAAGTTGTACCATGCCATCTGCCTTTCAATTAAAGAAAAGATCATAGTCGAGGTGTCAGAAATTAGTTGTATCAGCACAATAATATCCTTGTTCTCTATCTATTGCCCCTCATTTGTTACAGATGAAGTGTTGAATATTGATGTTGGTCCTTTTCTCAGGTTGCAGCTTTCTTTTCCAGTAAAACTCTTTTCCTGCCAAGTTAAGTATGGTAAGTGATCGTTACTGTGTCCCAAAGTGTAACTTATATCCAATTTCTCAATTGGGGATGGCAGAATCTTGCAGATATATCATCGCGATCCACACTATATATGAACTAACTTTTGAGCTTTCAACACCGCAGCTGCTGATTCTGGGTTAGATGATTCTGTCAGTTTGAGAGTGGTGTCTCCAACTCTATTGGCAGCAGAAAAAGAAGAAGCCAAGGCCGTCTTAACCTTGTTCTTGAAAAAACAAGGTTTAAGCAATGCGGTAGCTGTGAGAACTATCAACAAGTCCGATCTTTTCATTAAGCATCTTGTATCAAGGCTTCATTCTGTTCACAAGTCTCGGTATCTAGTAGGTTCGACTGCAACTTGTTAATACTTCCATGATTTGAATTAAGATGGAATGACTTTATGTTAATCTAATTGTAACTTGACGTAGCAGGCCGGGAGCTCACAACTCTTGAAATAAGGGATGCGTTAATTCCTTACCTCGAGTCCCTTCTCGAGGAGCATGGAAACATTCTGGTAGATGTGGTGGAGAATTTTCCTGATCCACCTCTTAAAGAGAAGGTAGCTGTGCCTAGTCCTCCACCTCTTCCATCTCCTTCGAGCTTGGACAATAAAAAGCTAAAAGCTGTCTCCAGAGTGAGTGAGGCTGATCCTACTGGGAGGCTCCCTCCTCATATTGTCTACCTATTAGAACTCGGTATGACTCTTGAGCAGATCAAGGGAATTACGCGCAGATTCCCTGCTTTTGCTTACTACAGCTTGGAGGGGAAAATCAAGCCGGTGGTTGAGTTCCTTCTTGATCTTGGGGTACCAAAGAACGAAATTCCAATTATCCTCAATAAAAGGCCCCAGTTGTGTGGAATTAGTCTCTCGGAGAATCTAATACCCACAATGACATTCCTGGAGAAATTGGGCGTGGATAAGAAACGATGGGCTAAAGTTATATACCGCTTTCCTGCATTCCTCACTTACAGCAGGCAGAAGGTTAAGGCAACGGTTGATTTCCTTTACGAGATGGGTCTCTCAGAGGAGAGCATAGGGAAGATTCTAACTCACTGCCCAAATATTATAAGTTACAGTGTGGAGGACAACCTACGACCGACAGCTGAATACTTTCTCTCGATGGGGGTTGATGTGGCTGTTCTTTTTCACCGTTCACCTCAGACTTTTGGCCTCAGTATCGAGGCTCACTTGAAACCCATTACGGAATTTTTCTTGGAGAGAGGATACAGTATGGAAGATGTTCGGACTATGATATCCAGGTATGGAGCTTTGTACACTTTCAGCTTGGCAGAGAACTTGACACCAAAATGGGACTTCTTCTTGACCATGGACTATCCACAAGCAGAGCTGATCAAGTTCCCTCAGTATTTCGGATATAGTTTGGAAGAGAGGATTAAACCGAGGTATGCTCGTATGAAGGAGTGCGGAGTTCAGTTGCTGCTGAACCAGGTGTTGTCATTGTCTGCTCAAGATTTCGAAAAGGCTTTGACAAAGAAAATGGGAAAAGTGCTTCCTGACGAGGCTGAAGCCTGAGTTTGTTGCATGTAGCAGTAATGAGTATGATGAACTGAGCGAGGCTTGAATGATGAGATATTTGTATAGATTGTGGAGTTGCTCAGGACTCCTATTTTACGGCAAGCAAATCAGCTGGTGAAACAACTAGTAGCAATTATTCGTGCAGGTCATTCAATCTTCGTTAATAATAGATGCATGCAAGAATCAGGCGCTACTGTGGTGTATTTATGTATCTTAACTGAGCTTAAAGTTTGACTGTGTGGGAAGGTCTTTCTCACCCAAGTTGAGGCTGCATTCAGATTTGCATAGAGGTGGGACATCGACAATGAATAATCACAGATCTCTCGTGTCCAAGGATTTGACTGCGGTTGATTTAGGTCCAGGTTTTACCAATTGTTCCAATTCAACACGTCCAATATCCTCATTCATTGAAACGCTGAGCTCCTCATCTAGGAGTGAATGAATATGAACTGTTTCTTCCTTGTCGTAGTATATCATACAATGTTCTGAACAAGTGATCTTCTTCAACGTCGAATAATGATGCTTTCATCTGCAGTCTCCAATGCTGGAAAAAACTCCTCTCTTTGCCTTTTGCAGGATTATTACCAAGCCATCATCCATTCAACCAGACGGCTCCAAAGATTTACCTTAAATAAATTGGGTCAGGACGAAAGTAAGGTTTCGCCATCCGATTTTGTGACTCGGATTCTCGGGAGATGTGTTTGAACTCTCTGTATGGTTTTGCTTCATTTTTGTGTATGTTTGGCTCCCAGCACGCTAGAGTTGATACATGCAGAGTTCAGCTATTCAAGGGTGTCTGTTCTATTACAAGGGCAATTCTGAGGTTAGCTCCAATTCGCTTATTTTATCCGAAATTGAGCTTTATACACTAAACAGGATCGAGTAAGTTCCAATTCTGAGGTTAGCTCCATGTTGTGGTCAGCTCCAATTCTGAGGTTGGCTCCATTTTGCTCTGTTTTGTGTCTAGTCTTGTTTATTCGCTTTTCTTGCTTCAAGAGAGATCAAAATTGTTCGATGTAAGTTCGTGTTGCTTTTAGCAAAACTGTTGTCACGAGGGCAACGGGTACATTCGAACTTATAAAGTTTTCATAATTGATTGCTTAATAAGTGTGGGGAGCACTCGGGTTTACCCCGTAAAGTATTTCAATGCTACCGAGTATGCAAAAGTCTCTCAAGTAGATGGCCGTGGTATTGTCGTATCTAATTTCACTCTGTCATGAACGTGCTCAGAGTGCCAAAAGTAATGACTTCAAAAGAAACTCTTGCCTTCACCCAGATTTATGGACTAAAATAATCACGACAGTTGATCAGATAAGATTTACATGTGTGGTCCACATGATTAACGATAATGATGAATCCTATTCATGTGGATCTGATTGGGTCCAAGCAAGTAAATGTATGCACGTGATGCATGAAGTTATTTAAAAGATAATGTTCCCAAAAAGAAAAGATGCCCTTCCAAAGAATATCCACCCCACCTCAAATCCCCCCAACCAATTGCAATTTAAGTCTTTCCGACTAGTTGCGTTTTAAGGGCATTCGTGAACGTACCGATGTCTACTTGGTACATGGAAATGAGCTGATGTACAGAGCTATTTTTGAAATATTTATTGTCATTCAATTATTGCCCCAAAAATGACTAATTTCGATAATTTTGGTTTCCATTAGTGGTGAGATGATACTAAATGAAGCTAGGGATGTCAAAAGAACTGGACCAATCCAAACTGAAATTTTCGGGCCTTTTCAGGTCGGATTCCTTCCCATTTGGGTAATAAGTTGAAAAAAAATGGGTAACTGTTCGAATCATACATTGTCTTCCTCCTAAAAAACGCCCTCCAAAAAAGTCTCCTTTAACGTTGTATTTTGCACTTCGACTTGAATTGAACGGTGTTTTCAGTTTGGGTACTGTACGTTTGATTTAGGAGCGCACATACACCAACACATGTTCACATCGGTTTATGTATCATGGAATCCCAAACCGTTGACATCCTAAATGAAGCCCACCTCTCCAACCTGCTCGAATTAAGAATCCAATCGCGACCTGACCTAACAAAAGGATCTTGTCTTGGTGAAATTACTTATAAACCTCATTTTTCACTAAGTTTAAGAGAAACTAATGATCTTACTCTTTCAAACAACCTCATCGATTAACTACATGAAACTCTAATAAATGTAACTTGGATGGTTGATTTTTAGGGATTTCACAAATGATACACCAGAGTGCAGCATCATTTCACATGGAATCAACTATCTTGGATTTATCTTGATTGTGATAAAATCAGGTATTTTGGCACTTATATTGAACGTTCTTATTATGTTCACATTGATTGATTAATTTCTCACGAAATATAAAAACACATTAAAGTGGGTACATCGTAAAAATCACATTAGCTATTTCGATAAGATACTAGATGATCAGCTCATCTGATCATTTCGCTTATCATTGAACAATTTATTTTGGTTGTCTAACAATGATATAAGGTATATTCATACACACATTACATTACAGGATATATGACCTCTACATTGCTACTATACTCAATGTACGCTAACATAGGTTTTTTTTTAAATTCTTTCAAGCTGTGTCAATATTTCACCGGTATTAAGAAGCATTCTTCTAAAATAACAGGAAAGAAAAACGAAAAAAACAAACAGACAACATTACTAAAAAAATGCACATCTACTCATTTAATAGAAATTAAATTATGTGCCTTCATAACTTGCTCTTACTAGAAAGTTTACGGACTAAAAGGATCAATTATACATTCTCGAATTTTATATTTCTTTAGAATTTTGCATAAATATCATTACAGCTCAAATAACTCTGGGCAAAAATGAACAATCAAAATTATTATATATACCGCTAGTCAAAATTAGTAAAAATTAAGTTCGGGGATCGCAAAGAAGTTCGCGAAATTCTGTGGGCGGGTGACACGTGTAGCTCACAGTTAAAAAATGAAAGGGATAGAGATAAAGATGGAAAAAGAAAAAGAAAAAGAAAAGAGAAATTTTTTAACCGTTTTTTGTCCTTTTCACGGCCCCACCGACAGCTGCCATATCACAGTCGGTTAAATGTCAATTTCGCCCTTAATCCAATTAATGTAATTAGGGCTAATACCACGAAAAACCCTAAACTGGTACACTTGTGACACATTTACCCCAAACTATTTTTTTTACCATAAAAAACCCCAAACTGGTACACCTGTGACAATTTTACCCTGAACATACCACAAAAAACCCCAAACTGGTACACATATGACAATTTTACCCCGAACTAATTTTTAACATTTTTTTTAATTTTTTCGAATTTTTTATTTTTTCTTTTCTTTTCTTTTTCATTTTCAAACTCTGGCCGGTCGCCGGATCCCCAAGGCAAGTGCGACCCTCGCTCGACTCAGGCGAGGGCGGCCCTCGCCTGCGTCAGGCGAGGGCGGCCCTCGCCTGCGTCAGGCGAGGGCGGCCCTCGTCGGCAGGCGCCTCGCTGGCGCGCCCTCACCCGACGTGGGCGAGGGTTGCCCTCGTCGACACCCTCGTTGGCTCGCCCTTGCCCGACGCGGGCGAGGGTTGCCCTCGTCGACACCCTCGTTGGCTCGCCCTTGCCCGACGCGGGCGAGGGTCGCCCTTGCCGGCTCACCCTCGCCTGAGTCAGTGAGGATCGCCCTTGTCGACGTCGGTGAGGGCGGCCCTCGCCGGCTTCCGCCTCTGGCCGGTCGCCGGACCGGCGACCGGCCAGAGTTTGAAAATGAAAAAAAAAAAGAAAAGAAAAGAATAAAAATAAATAAAAATTCGAAAAAATAAAAAAAAAAATATTAAAATTTTAATTCAGGGTAAAATTATCACATATGTACCAGTTTGGGGTTTTTTGTGGTAAGTTCAGGGTAAAATTGTCACAGGTGTACCAGTTTGGGGTTTTTGGTGGTCAAAAAAATAGTTCAGGGTAAAATTGTCACAGGTGTACCAGTTTGGGGTTTTTTATGGTCAAAAAAATAGTTTGGGGTAAATGTGTCACAAGTGTACCAGTTTAGGGTTTTTCGTGGTATTAACCCATGTAATTACGCCCTTAATCTTCATCAGCTTTTCGCTAATATCTATCTTTTTCCGAGTGTATTTTTGGCAAAATCTCCTTTACAAATTGGCCCCCCATGTTTTGTGCCGCTACCTAATCCCTTCCCCGTTTAATTTTCAGATCAGTCCCCCGAAAAAAAAAATGGTTTACATATCACTTCTTCAATTAAAAAAATTGTTTCGATTGCTTATTTCGCATTGATTATTGGTCTCCATGTAACCTCAGAGAAAAACGTTTAAAAAGGAGTTTGCATATTTTGATTTGTCGAGTGTCAATAACAAGAGGACTTAATTTCACATCGTACAAGTCAGAGGACTTGGTTTTTCCAATTTAAAAGACTCAATCGTGAAATGGGCATAAATTTCAAGAGGAGAAGCGATATTATCTTTTTTTTGTAAATACCCGTCTATCGATTCATTGTTTTCATATATTTATCTCATTCGCGTACAAGTTTAGACGAAAGATTTTTCCATCGATCTCCACTAGTATAGTTAGTATTGTCACAAGAATGTTAATCTGGGTCTCTTTTTTTTTTTTTGCACTTAAGCAAAAGCAGACTGTACTTTTTTTGCTTTTCCATCTAAATCTAAAATGCGATTCAAATTTCAGAAAATTAAGAAAAAAAACACAACATTTGAATATGCACGTCAATATTACGATAAATACAGGAAACCAATTCAAATTATCATGCAACTTTATTCACTTCTTTATCACAACCTACACAAGTATTTTGCCACTGAGATCGTGCTGAATACTATTGATAATCGAAAAACATTGCAAAATTAAAAGAAAGGTCATTATTGCTAGATATATATACACACTCCAACTGTACATAACCAAGACATTACCCAAGGTAAGTTGCTTACCAAAATTATAAGTCAGAAATTGTCAATAAATAATAAATCACTCGCCTTTTTTTTGGGGGGGGCCAAATGAATACGACTCACCTCGTTCTCATGCTGTCCAGCGCAGCAGTCAAGATCAACGTGCCCAATTTTACCCAGAAAAAGAAAAAAAATCATTCATTAATCAGCATTAAAAGCCTTCTAATGTCACAATAGACAATGTCCAAAAAAGAAAGAAAAAATTTCAGAGCTTCCAGGCTTCCTCTGCACTCTTCTCCTCGGACGAAGTCGACCGTTTCTTCCTCCTACAAAAGAGCCCTCCTCCCTCGCGAGACATCTCTGCGGCAGAAGCGAACGACCCGCAGGTAACCTCCATTCGCGAGCAAGGCACCGGAAGAAGAAGAAGAAGAAGAAGAAGAAGAAGAAGAACAAGTGGTGGAGGAGGAGGAGGAGGTGGTTCGTCATGTTCCATTCGCTGAGCCTCTCGAGAAAGGGACCTCTTGGCTCCGTATGGGTGGCTGCTTACTACCACAAAGGCCTCAAGAAAGCTCAGGTCGCCGAGACCGACATTCCCATCTCCATCGGTTCGTATCTTTATCTGGGTCTCGCGGGAAATGGAAGTTTCAATGGCCTTTGGACGTAAAGGAGAGAACTTTTTTGAACCGCCGTGGCTGTTGGTTTTCTTTTTGTTCTTTGGGCGGTTGAGGAAATTGCGAGAGGAATTCTTTCGGTGAGGGTGCGCCGACGAGTGTTTAATTTGCTGGGCTTGTGCGTGAATGGCGACATGAACGTAGTCCCTTTCGGTGGTACACGTCAATGGCTCACGAGTTTTTCACAGCGCTGCTTTTCCTAATCGTCCCGCTACGTTCGTTTCGCCGACCTAGTTCATGAGTTTTCCGCTATGTGCTTTCGCTCTGCGATTCAGCGAGTCTTTCTGTCATGGTCTGCTTTGAATGGCATGCCGAATCAGTTATCAGTGCTTATACTCCTGATTTGGATTAATGGTGATGTATTGGTATCTTTTGTTGTAGATGGAAAAGGCAAGAGTGTAGAGTAAAATATATGTGTTAGATACAATTTTCTTATGTTGGTCAGAGTCAGCTAAAATTAAATGGAGTCTGGAATGTAGCGTCATGACCCGAAGAGTGCGGCTTTGTCTTTGTCTTCTTACGGTTTATAGCTGAATTTGTTTGTCTTACATTTCTTTGTTCATTTTTCTCTTCTTCTTTTGCAGATAAGATTTTGCAGGATGAATTAAATGTTGTCACGTATAGAGTGTTAGGCTACTTTCTTCTTGGGGTTGTGAGAATATACTCGAAGAAGGTGGAGTATTTGTTTAACGACTGTCATAAGGTGCTTATCAAAGTGAAGGAATTTGTGGTAAGTGAGAATGGAAAACATGGCTCATGTGCTGATATGCTGGGTGCTCCTCGTAGCTCGATCAGTCTCCCAAAGAGATTCGAACTCGATGCTTTTGATCTGGAGATTGTTGACGATGTTAGTGGGTATGCAAGTTTGTTGTATTGACTTCTTGCAATCAAGTCTTTCTCTTATCTGATAACTCATTGCATGATACTTTTTTATTGTACTTGACAGGGGTAATCTGATGCTGCCAGAAGAGATCACCCTTCCAGGTTACCTGATTATTCTAGACGATCTGTTATTCATTTAGTCTATTCTCACTCATATATGTTCTTGTGTTGCAGATGATATTTGGAGAAATAAGGAAATATCCCAGTCCTCTTTAAAGAAGGTACAAGTAGTACAGCTGATGTCATGAACTCTGTGGATTTATAAGCCGGTTCCTTTTGGCGGATGCCAGTAGCTTCTATGGATATCTATCAAAAAACGGTAGTTTCTATAGATGCAGCGACGCAGCTACTTTGGCGTCATTAAATGATACTTGGGCTGTATATCCATCAAACCTTTTTGTTCAGTTAAACCAGATTTGTTACATTCAATTTGACTGGCTACTTTGGAATTGGGGTTTGCTGAGTTGGTGCTCATTGCCTATTCAATGCTGCAGCGTCATTGGGAAGAAGCAACCGCTCATTTCGACAGTTCCTCCTCTGACTATACCACAGTGAAAGAGTATGCTCAAAATCTCAGTCTACTTGAAAGATTTTCTCAATATTGTCTAAGCATGTTAAAATTATCGTCTTTATTGTGTTTCAGTGATCTTCCATCTCATTCTCATGTGATGGACACTGATCACGGAACGGGTGCATCAGATTATCAGAATTACACCAGTATGGAGAGGCTTCGAGATGATAGATTTCAAGAAGGATGTTCATATTCTCTCACTTTTCTCGGTGTTGGAGGAAGTTCTTTAGACCCTGACTGGTGGTTTGGTGAAGATAATCAAGCTGACGAGCAGCAGATGAGTCCTAAGGAGGTATCGCCAGCCAGTGGTGAGAAGAAGCTTCAGGATGAGATAGATCTTCAGAAACCAAGCAAGAATTCTTTGACAGATGGGACTGGCATGGAACCTTCAGCCCTAATTGACACATTTTTGGAGGAGCATTTTTCCCATCCACGGACACTCAATCTACCTGAACTGCTGTTAACTGAAACCAGAGCACATGAGGTTCTCAAAACACCAGAAAAGCAAGACGTTCAAGGTGCGATTGGTTCATATTATTGTTTGCATTAACATAGTCGCTTGTAAAAACAGTCGATATGACAAGGTATCTTACCCTATCAACTATGGTTATTAGCAAGGATTGAGAGCATGAGGTTCTCAAAACACCAGAAAAGCAAGATGTTCAAGGTGCGATTGGTTCATATTACTGTTTGCATTAACATAGTTGCTTGTAAAAACAGTCGGTATGACAAGGTATCTTACCCTATCAACTATGGTTATTAGCAAGGATTGAGAGTGAAAATTATGAGTCTAATGTTACCTATTGGTAAATTTCTATGTTTCCTTTGTCTACTAGTTGGCACTGTTGATTGATTAAGGAAGGCTCTTGCTACCGTCCTGAGATTACATAATTAAAACCTTGCCTCAACCAACTAACATTTTTTTTTCTCTTTTTCTTTCCATCCATAGGTGCTCCTACACCTGATTTCATGCTTATTCCAACACCTACCCCCAAGGAGCGTCCGCGGACAAAGAGGAAAAGGAAGTGCCTATATGATGATCTAATTGTGCTGCCTAATGCGTAAGTGAAGATCTGTTCATGTTCGATGAGTTTCAAAAATGAGTACCTGATACTAGGTTAGGACTGCCTTGAAGCTATTATCTGTATGCCTGTATGATAAAACAGCCACTTTGATAATGTTAATAAATTACGTGATGTGGATGCGTGAAAGTTGGTCATTTTTTCAAACAAGATTCAGTGACATTGTTTTACATGGAAATCAAGATGTTAATTTGCCGATTAGCTTCCTGTGCAAGAGAAGTGTTCGGCTACTGTGGAAGTGTGAAAGTTGAGGTCCTTATGACATCACTTGAGTATTATTCAACACCAAAGAAATCAAGTTGAACGACAAACACTATTTGCTTTGTCCAAAAAAGGTGGGAATATCATACAAGTTGAGAACACTGAAGAAAATTTATTGATACATCAAGAACAGGGTGCAACATAGTATAACATCCAACACCCGATGACTCTCCCCAAACAGCCTTTTCTGATCTACTATCTCCTGTTTTATATTTAGCCTTCAAATTGTCAATTTGCCATCTCTTCAAGAACCATTTCCACCATCCTATCTTTCTCAAATGTTTGGCATTTGCATTAGTCAGCTCAGTTTACAGTGGGAATGCTTCCTAGAATGAAATAAATGAAATCAAAATTGATGTATTACCAATAATCGTTATTAGGTGGATGGAACCTGAGAAGTGGCTAGGAATTCAAAATTTTCTTGCGACACTTAATGTTCTCTACTTTTACAGGGCCATTAGGAAAAGCATTCGTGACGCAAGTGACTTGGTGTGCAAACGAAGGAAGGCTCCTCGTAATGCTTATGCTGTGTGGAAAGCCACTAGATTGTCCAATGCGACCATTAGGTTCTTTGAGCCCCTCCTTCCTTGTGAGTATGATATTACATGTGTCCTCTTGCTTCTGACTTGTCTGTGAGACTAATCGGCCAAAAATCAGCAGGTACTTCGGCAGACCTCAGATATCTCTTTCTTAGGAAAGATATTGACTACTCGGTACCTCAGGAAGCTGCTGGAGTTTGTGAAATGGGTGACAGACCAGAGACTTTGGGACCTCAGGAAGCTGCAGGAGTTTGTGAAAAGGGTAATTTACTAGAAGTTTGTACCGATGATAACGCGGTTGAGTTGGGAATAGCCCCTGAAACACCAGTCCAACGCTCATCTTCAAGGAGACCCTTTGAAAGCCCAAATGTTAGTACCCCAGATGGAGCAAAGCCTGAAAAATCCAATGAAATTGCAAGTTTGGGTCAAGACGTGCCCATGGTTGAGGATCAAGATCTTGGTTTTAGTCTAATGAATGAGGTTAGTCAATATTCAACTTCACCACAAGGAAGTAGACTTTGCTGTTTTTTTTTGGTCAAAAAGCAGACTTTGCTTTAAGATATGGAAAAATTCAGTTTTCTTGCTTTTTGGGCAATTGGTGCTTATATAACAATTTGACTGTGATGTATATTTGCCAACGGGAGACGTGGAACTTATTTGTACCCCCGTATGAAATCCCGAATCAACAAGTAGCCTTTCATTGCTAGGATGGACTTATCGGAGTATTATTTGCTACATTAATGCATATCTACATGTATTGAGCAATGCTGAAGCAGCCGATACCGTTTTTTGTTTTTGCCAGGAGTTGAGCTCATCTGCAGGACATAACCACGATGAATGTGAGAGTTAATATCGGGACCTTTCTTGGTTTCTCTCTGTTGAATAATGTAGTGTAGTTTGCATTGTATTCTTATGTGGCTCATATTTTGATTGTCAGGTGGATGGACGGGGAGAACAAGGCAAGATCATTTAACTTGGCTGAATCTGTTTATGTAGATGTCAACTCGTAATTCAATTGAATTTGTGACTATTTTTTAAGGCTTTACGATGATTTAAAATTACAGTTTTTTTGTCACAGAATTGTGGCAAGACACTTGCAAAGGATATCCCATAAACAAAGTAAAACAGGGGAGGAAGATGTGCTTCGCTTGTCGCAAGTTTCACAGGGGAAAACGAAAAAGGAAAGTGCAAGGCTCTTCTATGAAATACTGGTATGCATAGCTCTTGAATTTCATGTGTCCGGGCTTTGAGCATTTACGTTACTTTTTAGTTTTGTTTTCCCTAGGTTATGTTATGTACATCGATCTTATGAATATATAGTTGTGATGAGTGAAGGGCGCCAATATGATCAATAATTCATCGGTGGTTGCCCTTTTCCCCTCCTGCATCACTGATATTATATGGTGACAATCAGAAAGACTGAAGCCTAACTTTATTCTCTTTACACTCTGTCCTGGAAGCATAAATTATTTGGGTATGGCAATGAGTATGGCTGAATCTTCGTCCGAAAATTCACAATTATAAACATTTCCACAGGTGCTGAAAAGCAAGGGATACATCGAAGTAGAGCAAGAGAAGGCTTATGGCGACATTCTCATGAGGAGGCTTCCCAAATGGGAACAAGCTTTTGGAGCTGATGGCCCATGAGTACGGTTAGATTGGACGGGATCGGATTAATGCACATAAAGTTTTGAGCCTTCTTCGCAGTGTACAGTCGGATCACACGTTAGGTTCAGGATTTTAGGTCCGTTGCAGTGAATCTGTACATAAAAGTTGAGAGACCTCATTTCATGTAGATGACATTTCTGAGTTGGTTTAGCCCCGAGCAGTTCCGGGTTCTCTTACTGCAAAGTCAGAAATTCTAAGAAGCACACATCGCCGAGGCTGTTGTCGTGTGGTGCCTTGCAGTGGACATTCTGTTCTCACTTTGATTATTCAATGAAAAGCCATTGATGTATCATTTGCATTGTTACAGGACTTGGCAGTGACTATGAATGAGGGAGACCTCGTCTCATGAAAGTTTTTGCCGTTCTTTTTAGTCCGTCATAACCACCATGGATCGTCTTGTTTTGCTGATCAACTGTCATTCTCAAAGGTGTTCTAAATGAATTCTTATACTGAAATCATGATAATGTAAAGAGACAGAGTTTGCACGCTAAAACAATCTTTTTCCCTCCCATCATTATCGCAAAAAGTTAGGCCGATTAGGAAAGACGATGCAACTTCTTTAAACGCTTCAGAATAATCAGCAACTTTTCATCATGGTTGTAAATTCCACTTTTCAAACGTCCTAAAAAATACGCAACTTTTTACCATTGTTGCAAATTTAGCATCCGGTAATATCCTGTCCGGAAGGTATCGAAGGTTTAGGGCTATTGCGAATCAGTATCGGGCCTGTTGCGAGTGTGAGTTACCCTCTATGGAGGACAACGATAAAATTATGACCGGCAATTCGTGTTCACGTGTCATATTCGGATCATGTAATCTTGTCGAGTCATGCCATTGAAAAACACTACGTTTTCAGTGACTTTGCTATATCGAACTTAAATGCACATCCAATTCTCGTCCGTTCATGTCTAACATGCGGAAGAGACGCTGAAGACGATGGACAAAATAATAACAAATGCTTAACTAACAACTATTGAAAAAAAAGAGTTGAATATTTCTTATACGACAAAAAGTTGGTGTTAAATTTCCAATGATGGTAGAATAGTGTATTTTTTGAGTTAATAATGCTTAAAAGCTGCGTAGTTTTTTCATTAATTAGCCGAAAAAGCCGTGATGTAAAAAACGAACTCAGGAGAAAATTACATAATTTTCTGGAGATAGCATTTTCCGGGAAAACGTACACTTTTGGAGCCCGAGAGAAAAACCTAGCCCGTTAACCCTCCTCTCTCTCTCTCTCTCTATTCGCTGTGCCGACTGGTTCCGGCGTGACGCCGCGCCATTTGAAGCGGGCTCGAAGCGGCGGCGCTTCACGCGTCCCGCTGCAACACTGCGCCGAACCGAGCCTCGTTCGCCGGAACCCTAGCTCCCTTCGCCGTGCTCGGAAGCCTTTCCTCTTTTGTGGCCGTACAGCTTCGGAGGCATGGCAACTCAAGCCGCCGCCGCTACTTTCAATGGCAACATGAAGGTGAGCTGAGGTTCTGGCTTACTTCGTAGTTTCAGTACTCGTGGGGATGTGTTGGCCGTAGGGTATGGAGCTAAATGTATTTGTTCTGCTCGATGCTGCAGTATGAGATCATTTGGAGGAAGCACCCCCCAGGTGTTTGTGATATTGACTCTGAGGATGATATAGTTTTGTGATTTGGTCGCGGATTGGTCATGTTTTGGAGCTCGTTGTACCGTTCGCTTGTTTGCTGTGACGTTTCGTTCTCTTCGAATTCTAGCGTCCTCCTCAAGTTCACAGATTCTGATCGTGGGTGCTTGGTGCGTACTGTACGTGTATTTGACCGGGCCATGCGATGGCTCGGTGATTTGATTAGATTGGGAGCACATTTTAGCGGCGTGTGGTTTTCGAATTTGAGTGTACGTTGATTGCGTGGAGACGGGGGGATGTTAGCATCATCAGTCAGAAAGAAACTTTGCGTGCCTAGTTGTTCTCGACATGATAGCTGGATCGACAAATTGACATTTTTCCAACGTTCCTGCAGAAAGCACTTGCTGGCTTGAGACGTATCAATCTGGATGGACTGCGGTGGAGAGTGTTTGATGCGAAAGGCCAGGTTGGAGGTTCTCTGTTGTGCTGTCTTTCTGTGATATTGTACAGCCTCAGATTTTGCACGAGCTTGTGTCTGTTCATGTGGCGGAGATTTGTGTATGCTAATTGTCCTGCACAATAGGACTGTTGTACGGGGAAAACTTTTGTGCTGAATATTCCATTTTGATTGCACTAGCTTTAATACCACGGTTAAGTTTGCATTTATATAACACCAAATTCCTTTCCAAATAGGTTCTTGGGAGATTAGCTTCTCAAATAGCAACCGTGGTCCAAGGCAAGGATAAGCCCACATACGCTCCTAATCGGGATGATGGGGATATGTGCATTGTGCTTAATGCAATGGATATTTGTGTCACAGGGAGAAAGATGACAGATAAAGTTTATTACTGGCATACTGGGCAAGTCTCTCTCTCTCTCTCTCTCTCTCTCTCTCTCTCTCTCTCTGCACGAAGGTAACTGTGTTTTTGAGAGCATGTGCAGTATGCTCGTATGTACATGCACATGGGTGGCACATTCATTTGCACAAGTGCAACTGTATGTGTCAGTACCATACAATGCTTAAGTTGATTCACTGAAGTCTCTGTGATGAGGTCTGCAAGCCCCTCTTCTTTTAACATTGAAAGCTTGCCGTTAAGGCACTTCTTACATAATTGTCTTTGTTTGGTCATTTCGAGAATAATTTTTATAACTACTCACAACAACAGATTCATATGCAATTTCGCTATCTATAACCCACATTTCTGCTGCTTTGACTCAATAATTTTCTCTTACATTTATGCATGAACTGCCTTGAGTCTTGAGATGCGCTTCCTTAATCTTCTCTTCTCATGTTTATGATTCTGTCCGTTCTAATTATACCTGGCATTCAGGTATGTGGGCCACCTCAAGGAAAGGACCTTAAAGGACCAAATGGCGAAGGACCCCACAGAAGTCATTAGGAAAGCAGTTCTCCGCATGCTTCCAAGAAACAAATTGCGTGATGTAAGCAAAGGGCCAATTTTCTTCTGATGAGTTTCCTCTGTCTTTAAATGTGACCTTTTTCTTTACTTGTGTCTTTAATTGTTCGAATACGAAGATATTCAGGCCGAATAAGTATTTTTCCTCTAAAACCGCATCTGAAAAACAGTGTGTAAAGATTTCAAATCTCTGATGCCTATCGGAATTCGTGAAAAAATTTATACAAAGACTGAAAGAGAGTACAACTGGCTTATTGCATCTTATCATGCTGTAAAATTTGAGGACCACTTCCAGCACTGTTGACTGCAGTGGTTCATGACCATATGGATAAAATATTTACTTTAGATTTGTTTCATCGTTTTTGTGTGGAGGCACTGATGAAATTTCCTTGTGGAAATATTAAAATTGCTTTAAGATGAAAGTATGACACAAGAGGCAGGCTCTGTATAATTGTTACTGTTTGAAAAGATATTTCTTTCCATCTCGCACGAAGCATCAGTATTCTAACTAGTCAAAGAACAATAGCTGAAAAAAAAACAACAATGGAGCCTATGACACATTTTGTAATCAGCATTCGTGAGTATTCCTGTTATGTGGTTAATTCAGAATTCTGGTGAGAGGAAGCTAAGCTATTACGTTGGAGGTATCTGGTTTTTACCTTCCTGGTTGGCAATCCAGTTCGTTCAACTTTCTGTTCTTAAAATGACAGTTCAATTAAATCACGCAGCTTTTCTCTGGTTGCATTTCCAATTATTATCCTAGCTTATGTTTGAATCTAATTAAAGGCCGTTCCTTGTTCTGGATGCAGGATAGAGACAGAAAACTCAGAATATTTGCTGGTGGTGAACACCCTTTCGCTGACCGGCCTCTTGAGCCTTATGTGATGCCTCCTAGACAAGTACGAGAAATGCGACCTCGTGCAAGACGTGCCATGATTCGAGCTCAGAAAAAGGCTGAGCAGCAACAGCAGGAAAGCGCCGACACAAAGAAGGGTAAAAAGAGAGAGAAGACCCCAGAAGTCAGTGAATGAAGAGAACATGTCTAAGAGCAGTTACATTTGATTGCCTATGCGTACATGTTTGGATGCGCAATCCATGCGACATCTCCTTTGCAACCTCTTTTTGTCCAATGTGGGATTCTGGAGCTCGTCTATACTCTTCTCTGGGCAGATCGATTGGATTGCTGTGAAAATTTTGCGGGGATGGGTTCTTTTTTATGCAGCAAGGGAATAATTGACTGTAATTTAGATGCTTGCCGAGAGCTTCAGTGGTTTGCAAATGTGTTACTTTCCCGAGTCACTCTT
>CM062229.1:24547196-24632771 GCA_031216235.1 Syzygium jambos | reverse complement strand
CTGCTCAAATTATGCAAGCAGCTTGAGTTTTTATCTCTGCAATTACTTAAAAGTTTTGCATAATTCAGATTCAAAAGGAAATGTTATCCAAAAGATGAGATTCAACTTGTCTGTTGAATCCCATCAACATTCCCCTAGACTTCAACGGTATTAGCTGCATCATCATAGGCTTAACACCTGTATGTTTCTTCATTTTTTCTGACACGGGGAATTGGTTACTTATGCTCTGTTGTTTATCTCGTCAGTGGAGAGTAAGTCGACCAACTCAAAAAGTGCGGATGAACCAGTTGTTCCGGTAGTCTCCTCTACAATTGCTAGCAATGCAGAAAGCACTTCATCGACACCTATGTTCAGTGAGGAACTCAAGGTTGCATCCCATCTCCGGAAGTTCACATTTAACGATCTTAAATTAGCGACCAGAAATTTCAGACCTGAGAGTCTTCTTGGCGAGGGTGGATTTGGTTGTGTCTTTAAAGGTTGGATAGAGGAGAATGGAACTGCTCCAGTGAAACCCGGCACAGGCCTTACTGTTGCGGTCAAAACCCTTAATCACGATGGACTCCAGGGTCACAAAGAGTGGCTTGTATGGCCTCTTTCGCTCTTTTTCTCCCTATTTTGTTTTAATTATAAGCTAGATCCTAAAATTAAATGGATGCGATGCTTTTTTGGTCTAATACTGTTTTCCCCCCTCTGGCAACCTGTTATTCAGGCTGAAATTAGTTTTCTTGGTAATCTTCGCCATCCCAATCTAGTCAAGTTGATTGGTTACTGCATTGAAGATGATCAAAGACTGCTAGTCTACGAGTTTATGCCTCGAGGAAGTCTGGAGAATCACCTCTTCAGAAGTATGTAATTGGGCCTTTTTTCTTTGACTGCATATAACCAATGTAATCGTTTTGAGCATTCTCTGCATTTAATTTTTCAGTATATATTTGGAAACTGGCTTGCCGAATAGTAAATGAACAGATGTTGGGTTATAACATTCTTGCTAATATCAATGCTTTTTATGTACTTAAACATTTACACGCTTCTAGGCACTGCATTTATCCTATTTATAGTGCAAAATCTGGCGCAATCTCAGAGAGACTGATCCATCTCGCTGGCATGTAGAGGAGCTTCTTTATTTACCCTTTTGACTCAGACTCTTTTTGTAAGAATCTACTGTCAATTTTCACCTCCTATGTCAATCAAGTGAATTGGCCTTTGAAATGGATCATTCGTGAAATATTTTAGATTGCCTGGAGAAAATGTTTGGTTCTGGATTATATCTTTGCTAGTTGCACAGTGCTTGCTTTGCACGATGGGTTAACTTTTCCTGGTAAAACCACTTTATATGCAGAAGGGTCCCTGCCTCTTCCGTGGTCAATCAGACTTAAAATTGCCCTTGGTGCTGCAAAGGGGCTTGCTTTTCTTCATGAAGAAGCTGAAAGACCCGTTATATACCGTGATTTTAAAACTTCCAACATTCTTTTGGATGCGGTAAGTGACTCAACAAATGTGCTGTTGCCTCCAGTATTTCTGGTTTTTCTTTTGGTTTGGTTGTCCTAAAAAAGTGTTTGCTTATGTAGGATTACAATGCCAAACTCTCGGATTTTGGACTTGCCAAGGATGCTCCCGAAGGAGATAAAACTCACGTATCCACCCGAGTTATGGGAACTTATGGTTATGCAGCACCAGAGTATGTAATGACAGGTTAGGGAGTCAAATCATTCATGTATAATGTCTTGCATTTTCATATGCCTACCTAATCATTTCCTTGTTATGTTGGATGCCCCTCTAATTTATGTGAGTTGCGATGCCTCCTACACTTAAAATAATTTTCTAGGAAACATGTTGTATTGTATTATGGAAGATTGATTCTGGCAGCCATATTTGAAGCTAGTGGCGAATATGACATTCCATAGTTCAACTAGACTAACAAAGCCGGTATTAATTGTTATTTTGGCCCTTTAGATGCATTGCTGGGATGGTCTTGGTTAATCTAAGTAAACTACAATAGCTGATAATAGTCTACATGAATTGATTGTGTTGAAACCTAAGTGTCACAGTATTGAACCATGTCATCAGTTACAGATGATATAGGCTTCAAAGTGGTTAGTCAAAGGATTGTCACGGTATTTTAACCTTCTTAGATTCGACTTTTGCTGACAGAGTTGTTATGATAAGACGTGTGCCACTTATGTCAGATGGCTAAGAAGTACTGCCAAGCGATTCTTCCTTGATCTTTTGATGCTATACTAGTACATTTGATTGAGTGATTAGCGCGGCCACTGGGAACATGTTTTTCCTCTCTTTCGTAGACTATTAGTTATGATTTGCCTGCTATCTCACATCATAGAAGTGCCTTTAATGGTTTCATGTTAAATGGCCTAGAAGCTATGTGATCTAACGATACTTTCTTTCTTGGCTCAGGTCATTTGACATCAAAGAGTGATGTTTACAGCTTTGGAGTTGTCCTACTGGAGATGTTGACCGGTCGAAGATCCATGGATAAGAACCGACCGAATGGTGAACACAATCTAGTGGAATGGGCAAAGCCGTTTCTAGAGGACAGGAGGAGATTTTATCGGCTAATTGATCCCCGTCTCGAGGGACACTTCTCAATCAAAGGCGCCCAGAAGGCTTCTCAGCTGGCAGCGCACTGCCTCAGGCGGGACCAAAAAGCCAGACCTCGCATGAGTGAAGTCATAGAAACCCTGGAGCCTCTGCTTAACCTCAAGGATATGGCCAGTTCCTCCTACTTCTTTCAGGCCATGCAAGCTGAACGCTCCAGGTCCAATCTGAATGCTAAGAACGGCATCAGGACTCAGGGAGGGTTCGTGGTGATCAGGAACGGGCAACCAGTGAGGAGTCTGTCGATACCGCACGGTACCCATCCTTCTCCAAATAACATTCCCCGCCTCTCACCAAAACCCAATGGAAAAGTATGAGTCCCACCCCGCACAAACTTTCCATATGCATCGTCTGTAGTCCCTCTTAAGGATATCACCGCGACTGGAGGTCGCATAATTTCCAGAGAGGCTGACATTGCTTCTGTCGACCAATTCAACAAAAGCAATGCAGTCTTGTGGCCGCTTTGTCCATTCACTTGGGGGTAAAGGCATGATCCTGTCTTTCCCTGGTTCCGTGACTTGCATTTGTTGTATCTGAGCTATGTAGGCAGTAGTGATTGGAAGAGATCCCAAGGTAGGTGAGCTGGTTGTAATTTGAAGAGAAGGATGTCATCATCGTGTAAATTTTCGAGGTGGACAAAGATATAGGATCATGCATTGATGCGTCGTTCCCCTTAGGATAATGATGCTTTCCACTCCATGGCTGACGCCTAATTCCTTCATCCTCATGTTTCGCCTTCTTGGTTCATCAGAAGTGACACTTGTATAATGTTTTCAACTTGCGTAAGATTGCGTTGTAACACTTTCCTATCTTTAGCCAAGAGTGTAACACTTCTCTATCTTTAGCTAAGAGTCTTCTTGGCACAAATGTAGATATGATGCCTTTCATTGAATTCCTAATGATTGATGCAGAATTCCTTCGTCCTTTTTCGAGTATTGTTCTTCCTTTTTAGTTCATCGAAGAACGTTCATATGATGTTCTCTACTTGTGTAAGATGGCACCGTAATACTTCCCTTTCTTTAGCCAGCAGAGGGCGTATCGACACGAATGTCGTCCAAAATGAGATAGGTTCATGCGATGCCACATTACTAGCGACATGAAAGGTACCATTTCGAGTTTCTTCAGGATACAATCGGTTTCCTGTGCTTTTCTAGGTCGTGGTGACCCATACCGCTCCTACTACTACGACCGAGGAGAAGAAAACATATCTGGATTGGCATCTATTGAATTAGATTGAGAGTGACCACTCGATGCTTAATGCAACACAATCAGATAATGAAAGGTCTTCAGTCTGCCATGGATGATGTAGTTTTTAGCGTATTCTCCTGGCCAATCCAGTTTTGACCCAAAAAATAAAAAATACGTATGTCTGTCCCATCAAGAGGTACCGTGTCCAATTTGGAAAAAAAGAAAAGATTTCGATTGAGCAATTGTCGTCTTAACCATAACAAAGCAAACTCTCGACATACCAATGTTTATTGTAAAACCTACATTCGAATGTGCAAAATCAAAAACTCTAGATACTCCAAAACTCACATGCCATGACGGATGCATGTGCCGAAAACAAGAGCGGCAATTCTTGCAGAGGCCGCTCGGAATCGCAGTTCTTCTTTCTTCCATTTGATTGATTGACAAGTGAAGATTTCTAAAAGTAGCCCCCAGGGTTCACAACGAGGACATTTATTTTTACGACTCCAAAAACCACCTAAAAGTGGAGGGAAACTGAGGAAACCAGAATAACTCTCCAACAGAGATTACAACCAACCCAAAAGAAACAAATAAAATCATCAGTCTGATCGAACTACATAGCTTTACTAAATTCTTTTGTCCCATCAATGCTCTGAGCCACAAGTGAGGATAATACTCTCATCATGGCTTAAGAGCCAGGGCGAGACCAACCTTGGCACTCTTATCAATGGATTTGGTGTCGACCTCCCCCGAGACGGTAAAAAATGACCTTGGGCGCCACTCGTGCTGGATAAGAGCGCTCGCCTTACCAGAGTTATTGATCCGTGCCTTCAGCGTGGTCAATGGGTCCAGCGCATGCTGGGTACCAACGGTTATGGTGTTTACATTGGAAGAAAAGCTATGGGTAACCTCAGCACCGATGGCAGTTTTTGTCACAAGGTTCACTATGTGGTAATAGGATGCAGTCAGTGAGTCGCCCTTGTTGTTCCTGCGTAGACAATGAGAATGTTAAGCGAAATAGGGACAAAAAGCGCGGAGCAACCACACCAGCTCTACACTTATATAATAAAGCAATCTAGTTTCATTCTCAAATTTAGAAGGGATATGTTGCTATTAGAACCCAGTTGATTCTAAAAAAGCTAGAGGACCTCCTAATCTAAACGTTAGAAGAATGGCTTCCACCGTACATGAAAGGAAATATATACGTTTTAGGATGCCCCTATCTTCAAAAGAAGTACAAGCTATAGTCAAGACTAAAGGCAGGTGACAACTTCAGAACATCCGAACTGTTATCTAGTAATGTCAACATTCCAGACCAGACAATGACCAGTGTTATTCAAGAGAACATGAGAGATCCAACATGGAGTACGAGCTAGGTACATATATATAGAAACTTTCCGGTCCATGAACAAGAAATGCAAACTACTCACATGGCCAATGACGCAATCAGGTCAGAATTCGAGAAGCTGATGCCAGCATTGCATTTGGTGAAATTGCTTGTTTTGCTGTCAAATGACACATCCGTGCCAAGTGACAAAACATTACTTCCTAGCACAGCAGCAAAGTTGACAACAGGATTTGCGGTCAACCCAACGCTTGTGCTTATCCCAGCATAGTCATGCAAATATTGTAGCTCAATCTGTTAATTGCAAAAGGCAGGAAGTGCCTTTCTCTCAGTAACAATAATATATCCAGAAAAGGAGCTCAATAAAAGCAATGACATGCCCGACTCAGATGATTAACAAGAAAACCATCATCCTTTTCTAATCAGCATTAAAGATGCCATGAGACATGAACGCTCACCTGGCCAGACCTTTGATCTGGGACTGTAAAAGAGAATATTGTCTTCAGTCCAGGGCAAGGTTCGTCAACAGTAATTTTTGTGACAAGCTGCGTATTATGAGGCAAGGTTCAGCAAAACCATGAAACAATTAAGTAACGTATCAGAGATCCAACTTATTCTTGTAAAGAACTTAACGAGTTATAAGTTCAAAATGTACAATATAGACTTAATCAGCCTCATAATAAGTTCTCGACATAAAAAGCCTTTTTCCACAACCATAACATACAGCACACCATTTATGAATCCCCTTGAGCCACGATCCAGTACTTGGTCCCCAGTTTTAAAATTTCTCTCCATGATTGCTGAAAATCGATTTACTTGACTCAACTACTCAAATAGTAAACAAAGATAGCATAATAGGGTCCTGAAAATTGACTCACTTGACTCAACTACTCAAGTAGTAAACAAAGACCGTACAATAGGGTCCCATAAAGCTTGCCTCCTACAGGTACAGTACAACCTAATTTAACAAATTACAAGAAACAAGTACAATGCTAATTGATACGGCTAGCCCATTGGTCAATAGCACGAAAGTTGCAGTTTACCTATAATGTTCAGACGCTAACTACTAAAGAGAACACAGGGTCTTCCCTGATTACTATAAAGAATAAACCAAAACCATGTTTCGAAGGATCACAAGAAACCAACCAGTGATCCCAATAAGCCTATTCTTGCACACCATGTTTTTGACACCTAACCCATTTCCATTCTGATCATAGAGCTGGCATTTGCTAATGACAAGCAATCATCAGGAGTTTACATTCAGTATACCATTGGCCGCTATCCATTTCTCCATCAACCCCCTCCCGCCCCTCGACACCCCCAGATATGATTTAGAGAAAGAACAACATGCTATAAGAGAACTTTTCACTTTCTTCGTGTTATAAATTCACAGCACTTACATTGGAGTTCGTGTCCACTTTGACATCAGTTGTAACATTCTTGTTCTTCAGCTGGGTATTCACATCAGCCAGAAACAGCTCGCCTTTCTTTGTTGCTGAAGATGTTATAGTCTGCAATAACATTGTGAATCTCAGTTTCATTAATAAATAAATAATATGCGGCAGACAATCCCAGCAATTAAAATATGATACCAGACAAGAGTAAGCATTTTCATCCAGCTCAAACAGCGTAAAAAAGTGAATATCCAAGACAAAAGCAGGAATGTCAACATCTGACAGTTACTATAGAGCTCGAACTGAGAGCGAATTCATTGAGTTTATGACACCTCTTATTTCCAAATACAACGAAAACCAATCGAAATCAGCAAACTCATCAACCGACTCAAAGGACATCATTCTCCGACGGTTTAGATCTGGAAACTAATTTTTCGGGCCCTGCACAACCACGCCCGAGTTAGAAATGCACGGTGCGGCGTGAAATCACACCGCTGTTTTGCAAACATCGACGGAACCGTCGGAAGTCCCCCAAACAATCTCCAGAGGAGAGCTCGATCAGCCCCAAGACTACCATCAAAATCCTAAGAAGAAACAGCCCGTCATTCGCCAATTCCACAACGCTCCGATTTACCGAAACCACGGGACCGGTTTCGAATCGCAGCTCAACCAAGTGAACGAGCATGCAGAAGGTCTCCCAAAATAAAAAAATAAAAAATAAAAAGGAGATAAAACGGAGGGGGAAAAACTCACGACTCCCGTGACCGAGGAGGTAGCGATGGTGAACTTGTGGTCGCTCTGGTAGTCCTTGTAGAGAAGATCTGCACCACAAACCACCGCGACGACGCCGCGCGCGCAGCGGAATCACAAAAAAAAAAAAAAAACAACCTCAAAACGATCGGACGAAACGACGGAACGAGAGAATCCGGCGAGAGGCGCGCGCGCGCGAGCGAGAGAACGGAGGAAACGAGCTCGAGCTCGGGGAGGGGAGGGGGAGACGGTCGGTCGGCGACTGACCTCTGGCTTTCTTGCCGATGTCGGAGTAGAGGCCGGGACCCTTGCCCATGGCGCTTCCGGCGGAGGCGGGGATCTCTCCCGGGTCGCTGGGGGCCGCGGGAGGGGGGGCGCGCCCACCGAAGAGTTGCAGAGGAGAGAAGACGACAGCGGAGCAGGAGCAGGGGGACGACGGAGAAATGATTGCGTGGCAGCACGATACGGAAGCCGAGAACCCTAATTTGAGTTTTTTTTTTCCGTGTTTTTTTTTATATAAAAATTTTTGTTTGTTCGCCCTTTTCGCCGTCAAATATTGCGTAGATTTTCTAGCTTTTTTTTTTTTTTTAAATTACCACTTACCAATTATTTTTATCATGAATTTTGGCAAAAATTCAATAAATACTATGTTAAGACCTTTTTAACTTAAAAAGATGGTTTCTGAACTTTAACACAACATGCAATATGATCTCTGAACTTTTATGTCGCAACATAAATTAATAAATGAATTAATATGCAGAAAGCGAGTTTGTATAACTATCCCAAATTGGAAAGTATTGTTTTGATTTGGCAAAAGGTCGGCAGATACGTTAATATTACATGATGATTATTTTCGACGGATTAAATTAGGAAATGTCAAGCGTAACTATAAATAAGCACTTTGAGCCATGCTAAGTTTCAATTAGTTTCTAACGCCCTAATTTCTATTATTTTCGCCTGCCCCTGAATTTTATAATAAAGATTGTAAATTTACGTTCAACAGTAATCATTTTCATAAAAGTTACAGGCCATATATACAAAGCAGTCTTCGCAGTATAATTTGGGCAGCGCTCTTCTTCATTTTTTGCAGAAAAATGATCAGAAATTCATTAATTTAAGATATTTAACCTAATTGAGTTTGATCAGATCGATTTGGCATTGAACTGAATTTTTTTAGAAAAATGGATGATTTTCTTTAGAAATAAATGCACATTTTATCGGTTTAATTTTCAAGAAAATCAAGAATGGGCGACTCTTTCTCCTTCATGAAGAGTGGAGGATCTGGTTCTTGGGTCTTCTTGATCTTGAAGCCATCGATGACGTTGGCAGGGTCTCCTCGTTCGTTCAAAAGCGACTGCTGCTTCTCCAGCGTGCTAAAAATGGAATGTTTGTTCCCCGATCAATGCGTACTCTTCGCGTACAATACGAGTATGATCTGCGTTCGACTGCGCGGCCTACGGTATATAAGCTCTATCCTTCATACGGCGGAGTGTCTAGCGCGATCTCGACCGAAACCGGAGTGATGGGGTACTGGTTTTTCCGAGAACCGAAGAACCAGCCAGCAGAAACTCTTGGGTCCGTTTCTGTCAACGGCCCCCTTTACTTGGTCAATTTTCTGCTGCGAGAACCCTAGTTTTCAGGCACCAATGTAGTAGCGAATTCTGATCTTATAGGAACGAAAATGTCTAAAACGAACATGTGGATAGAAACGTAACAAGACAGGGTCCAATGTTGTCGAACAGCTCTCGTCTTTTGCTGTCAAATTGACAGACTGTGACCTCTGAAATAGTGATCGGTTGCCCTCCTAATCCGGTCCTTTTCCTGGACGCCATGCTTTGTTGCTGGGGAGCTATATAAGCGCGCGCCCGGCTTTTCGAATGCGTTCAAGCCTTGAGCCGAACCGACGCGGCCGACGAGAGGAGGATATCGATGGCAAGAGCTTAGCGTATTCCGGTCGCTCCAATAAGTAGTCTTGGCAAGGTCTGATCGTTAACTGAGCGAAAAACTGCGGGATCCCACGGCGACAGACCTTAGCCATCACTAACATTGTTTCGTTCCGAGACGACCTGGACCCTTGGCCTGTCGATACGGAGAAAAAGGAAAATCGAAAAAAAGAGAGAATCGAATCGAAAAATATATCGGAAAAAAGACATGGAGGCAATTAAGCTCGTCGGATTCATCTTGGCCTTGTCCTTGGCTGTTCTAGTTCCGAGCCTCGAGGCTCATATCGGGGAGTTCGACGAGTACTGGCAAAAGCGTGTGGAGGAGGCCCGGAAGGACGCTCTCGAGGCATATAACCCCGACCCCGAAAACGTCACGGCCCATTTCAATTCGCGCGTTCACAGGTGAGTACTCGTGCATCGGTAGTCTCGATTGTTAGAACATTGAATTAGCACAAACGATACGTCTCGTTTTCTGGTTTAGCTGTGAGAGAACAAAATGACCTTTGGGTTCACGTTTCGAATTGATGCAGGGTCCTAGATGGAACCAACAGTACAAGGAGGCAATTGCACATGCACAAGCACACCGGCCCATGCATCGCCACGAACCCGATCGACCGGTGCTGGCGGTGCAGGAAGAACTGGGCAAAGGAGCGGAAGAGGCTGGCCCAGTGCGTGCTCGGATTCGGCCGCAAGACCACAGGAGGCAAGAGCGGTAAATACTACGTCGTCTACGATCCCTCGGACAACAATGTGGTCAACCCGAAGCCCGGGACGCTCCGCCACGCCGTGATCCAGAGGCAGCCGCTGTGGATCATCTTCGCACGCAGCATGGTCATCAGGCTGAACCAGGAGCTGCTGGTGACGAGTCACAAGACAATAGATGCCCGGGGTGCGAATGTGCACATCGCCTACGGTGCTGGCATCATGATCCAGTTCGCCAAGAACGTGATCATCCACGGGCTACACATCCACGACATCGTCGCGAAGCCCGGGGGCACCATCAGGGACTCGGTGGACCACCTGGGGTTCAGGACACGGAGCGACGGGGACGGCATCTCCATCTTCGGCTCGACCAACATCTGGATCGACCATGTGTCCATGGCAAGATGCCAGGATGGGCTCATCGACGCCATCGAGGGCTCCACTGCCATCACCATCTCAAACGGCCACTACACCCACCATAACGACGTAACGTCTTCCATCTCCTCCATTTACCGATGACCTCAATGTTCTGATCTCAATGAAAACCAAGTCTAGACATTGATGTTTACATACATGCGGGGACATATGTGCAGGTGATGCTCTTCGGCGCGAGCGACTTGTACCAGGGAGACAAGATAATGCAAGTGACAGTCGCGTTCAACCACTTCGGTCGGGGCCTGATTCAGCGGATGCCGAGGTGCCGATGGGGCTTCTTCCACGTCGTCAACAACGACTACACCCATTGGCTCATGTACGCCATCGGGGGCAGCTCGCAGCCCACCATCATCTCCCAGGGCAACCGCTTCATCGCCCCGCCCAACTTGGCCGCTAAGGAGGTAACCATGAAAAGAACTGCAGACTGATTAAAGTGTCGCATTCACGATCTTCTCACGTCGCGCATGTTTGATCTAATGTAAACGCGGATTCCAAACGAATGGCTAGGTGACCAAGAGGGACTATGCGTCGCCAAACGAGTGGCGCAACTGGACGTGGAGATCGCAGGGCGATCTGTTGATGAACGGGGCCTTCTTTGTGCAGTCGGGGAAGCCGCTGATGAAGAAGCCGTTCGGGAGGCTGGACATGATCAAGGCGAAGCCCGGGACGTTCGTGACTCGGCTCACGCGCATGTCCGGCGCTCTCAATTGCAAGCCTAACCGCAAGTGCTAAGTTTAGACACTCGGTAAAACATCACTGTACAATCGAGTGTTTCGGTTTGGGAGGGGGGGGGTGTTTGAAAGCAGCTCATGGGAGATGAGAGGGAAGGGCCATTTTCAATTTGAATGTCGATAAAGCAATTTCTGACTCCTAATCAAATTCATTACCTAATGCAAAAAGCGATTCCGTCGCTTCTACTTACGTCGCCCGCGCGCACGCGAAATCAAACTATGCGAAGCCGGTGAAAAGCTTCAACTCCGGATTAGACCAGCTGCTTCACCAGCTAAATCTACAGCTGATAAAGGGTAAAATGATCAATTTTTGGCCATAGAGGGAAACCAAATTACCAAGATGACAAAGATAATGACATGATAAACCAAGGATAAGCACGTGTATGTCTTTGATTGTCTCCGGTTTTTGACCCAAGTCAAGCTGATAGAGACTAGTAGAGAGGTTTCAGTGCGCTTGTTCTTCTGAATCCCAGACAAATTTTGGAATATAAACACCTGTTCTTGTCTGAAAATCTTCATTAGGGTTTCCTAGGTGCTACCAGACCACCACCATACCTACCATGCGCTGAAATATTTGGATGAGGCGCATCGTAATGTATTACCGTGAATGTTTAGTGCGAGATTTTCGTATTCCCAAAAGACCGGATTATTATTTAGTATTTTCCTTTTACTTTCGTCGGGTCATGGAATAAGACATATCGACATTGTATCATATAATTATATTGCAAATGATTATTGTCGATCACCCAAACAAGTGCCGACATTGTATGATATAATTATATTGCAAATGATTATTGTCGATCACCCAAACAAGTGCCGATTTGCCTACGCAAAGAACTTCTCTATGGAGATAGTTTCGAAGCTTGGCCGTAAGATCTTGAAAGTTCTTAGGGTGCATTTAGTTCGGTTTTTGCCAAAACCTTTCGAGACCTGAACAAATGCAAAAGGTGTTTGGTAATTTTTTTGAAAAGTTTTGGAAAAATACAATTGCATTTCCAAATGCCATTAAAGGCCTTTAGCTTAAGAAAGGTTCGGATGTGTTTTGAGCTTTGAACATTTCCACAATGCAAATAGACTTTTTTATAGTTCCAATTTTGCCCTCGCTATACTTTCGTAATAACACAAATGTTCTTAAAAATTGTAACGTTGCAAGCCATGGCCAGCTTTGCCTGAGGTCACGTGACCCCGGTTGCTCAGTTTCGCCGGAAAGGTTTGGAATTTGAAAAATAAAATAAAAAGCTCGTGAAAGTTCTTTACAAAATGTAGTTTTTTCCTAACGATATTTTAAATCAAAGTTAATTCCCAATGTGTTCTTAAATTACACTTCACCAAACATCATTTGCATTTCGCAAAACCCATTTTCTCCTAAAAGTCCTCCGCATCTTCCCAAAGGCTTTCCTCCAAAACCGAGCTAAACGAACCCGCTGTCCCTTCTAGCTAGATACATACACGGAAACGTGGTGTGAAAGAGAAGGAAGGAATCCATAGCGTTAGATACCTGCTTGTGCTTGGGACGATCGAAATTTGATAAAATGGTCGGCATTCATGTCCAAAGTTTAATCAAGGATTAGAGAGAATAGTATGGAGGTTTATTCCCTAGAAAACACCGCCTCGAAGCTCCGTCTACACCATAACCTCCTTCCTCACCCACTTATTATTACTACTATTATTACAATTATTATTGTTATTAGTTGTCCCATCATGTACTTCTTCAACTAACCAGACGAAGCTTGGCCTAATTAATTATCACATAAAATTGGACGACGAATCCAAAGAAAGAAGCTAGAGGGCAAGAAGAGAGTGCAACGATCAATTGGATCAGTTTGGAGATTGGTCTTGTGCTTGCAGACACTTCTCTTTCCCTTTTCTTTTCTTTTCTGTTTAGATTTGTCTCGATTGTTTTTCTTTCGTGTGTGCACCACGGAAAACTTGATACTCAAGGCGTTCTCTAGTGTTCTTCTCCCTCAGCTCGCATGACGCGACACTATATTGTCTGATTTAATCTATGACCTTAACTCGTAGCGAAAGCGGATTGAAGACCCAGAATCCACGAGCTTGATCACAATGGAACAGCCAATGTTCTGTTGGGGCACATGAAACAGCTTGCGTCTTTCGGATCGGGGAGAGAAATTCAATCTTTGAGCCGCCAAACAACACATTGACGTGGTCTATAACCAAATCTTCAATTCTATACGAGTGTTTCGATCATATTCCTTCGTCGTCCTTCGAATCTTCGAGTATCTTGAAAAGGGTCACATAGTCATGCAAGTATTTCATTGTCGGTCCAAAGTCGCAAAACTCGTAAAATTTATCATCTAGACTCAGTCTATTGTCAAAGCATTAGGCTCAAAACTAGTGTGGATGAACAGAAATCTGTACTCGAGACTCTGGTAGATTATGTCTATCTATGGGCCAAATCACACTATTGTAAAGTGTATACCCACCGAATACAATCGTCCAAAGAAACTCTCGTTACAATTTCAAACCCAATAAACCATGGAATAATAAGATCCTCTGCCTCGGGCCGTCGGACATAGTAAAGACAAGTCCTGTCTGGCGTTGCTCCGTAGTAATAATCGCCAACCTCGTCTCATTCCAAAAACAGTTGTGACAACTAGAGACAAACCGTGATTAAAGAAACGAATTAGGACCTCGACAATATATATATATCTTGTCCATGGACTTGGTATTCTGGTCAAGCTAAGAGCACAGACAGGAAGAGGCCAGGAAGAAGAGCAAGGGAGAACTGAAGCAAGCGAGAGAAATGGAAATGATGACGGTGAAAGCCGAAGAGAACACGGGGAGGCCCCGAGTTTATGTGGCAGCAGATGGCGAGGCGCCACGGCCGTGCCGCGTCAAGAGGCGCCGGAGAGACCCCCTGGCCCCTTTGGTTCCGCCCAATTGCGACGACAGCCAGGCCCAGCAGCCGCAACAAGGGGACCAGACATCTTCGGCCGCCACTGTGAAGAGGAGTTCAAGATTTCGCGGCGTGAGCAGGTGCGGGGAGTTTCAAGATTTGAGAGTCTGTCGCCCAAAACGTTGAATACTCATTGGATCTTGAATCAACCATCTCTGAATCAAAATTTGTTCTGTGGACTCAACAGGCATAGATGGACTGGCAGATATGAAGCTCACCTGTGGGACAAGCTCTCCTGGAATGTGACCCAGAGAAAAAAAGGAAAGCAGGGTATGTTTCAAAACTTGCTCATTCACATGAATTGCTCATTATTCCTTTTTCAAGAATGCTAACGCTGTTTCGTCATGCTTGGTCGGACCATTATTTGCTCCGGAACCTAATTGGGGATGAACAGTTTACCTAGGTGCTTTTGATGAAGAAGAAGCCGCCGCGAGAGCATACGACTTAGCCGCGCTCAAGTATTGGGGGACATCAACTGTTACCAACTTCCCGGTACGCATGACTCGAGAAAAGAATTGATACCTTTCCCATGAAACTATGGGAGATAAAGCATCTCTTCTGAATAAGCCTATTAAAAATTTGCAGATATCAGATTATGAGAATGAGATAGAGATGATGCACAGTATGACAAAGGAGGAATACCTGGCTTCATTGAGAAGGTGAGATCTAACTATCAAGCAAAGCAATAACCATCTCAATGACATTTGAGAATTAGCCTTCCCTGACTAACATCTTCCGGGTTATCTTTTCGGCAGGAAAAGCAGCGGCTTCTCTAGAGGTGTATCGAAGTACAGAGGAGTTGCCAGGTGATAGCTCTATCAAATTTATGTTCTTACCACTTCACACCAGTCGTACAAATTCACTAGAAAAAAGTTCACCATGAACCTAGAACAAGAAAAGAAATGCCTTACTTAGCAAAAAAAAAAAAAGAAAAGAAGTGCCTTTTAACTTGAATACGCACATGCTGTGCAGGCACCATCACAATGGCAGATGGGAAGCGAGGATCGGGAGAGTTTTTGGGAACAAGTACCTCTACCTCGGCACCTACAGTAAGTCACCTAACGATTTTTACATCATTAGCAGCACAACGCCCTCGGCAATAAGCCGATTATTTTACCTGGTTCTGTCGATGCACTTTCCGGTTAGATTAAATGCAATTTTCTGCTTTGGCAGGCACTCAGGAGGAAGCAGCTCGTGCCTACGACATCGCAGCAATCGAGTATAGAGGGATCAATGCCGTCACCAACTTCGACTTGAGTACGTATATCAGATGGCTAAAGCCGGGAACAAACACCCCTAGTGCTGCACTTGCACAGCTTGGTTCACTAGAACCTCAGATGGTTCCTTCGGCCCCCAATTTCGCTCCGCGAGAAGAGTCCGATAAATCTCTGTTGTTCAACGCCAATACTTTTGCAGCAGACTACCTCAATTCTCCTCAAAAGCCAGATGTATTTGAAACTAAAGTCCCTCTTATCTCATGCAACAAGTCTTCTTCACCTACTGCGCTCAGCCTCCTCCTTCGATCATCTGTGTTCCAAGAATTGGTGCAGAAGAACACAGCGCTTTCCGAGGACACCGATGGGGAAGAAACAAAGAACCAACCACAGTCAGGCAATGAAGATGAATTTACAGGAATTTTCTACAACGGAGAGGATGATTTCCCATTCGATTGTTCTTCAAGCCAAGATATAGGTTTGCAACAAAGAGAGCTGCAGTTCATTTTGTGACCGGATACAGCAACGACAACATATCCTACAGATTTAACCCAATAACTGCAGGTTCCTTATTGCCCTTACAGTGGCGGAACATAATGTAAAGAAATTTTGTCCGGAAAAGGGATGTAAAGGTTTTCTTCAATGTCTAACAATAATTCATGGCTTAGCCTACCATGGACAACAATTTTTTCACTCGTGATGAGTAAGTTCGTCAAATACCAGAGCTAGCACAGGAGGCCATTGCTAAAAAAAATTGGCTTGCCTAATAATAGTACAACTGCAGATGCCGCTCAATTTGGTCCCCAGTATATGTGCTTGAACGAGTAATCGTGACTAGTTTCATCGCCTATTAAACAATCTCTTCATATGCATCAAATAGTTCTACATATCCAATTCACAAGAAGAGACTCCAAAGTCAAACTACAGGGTAGATTGATTTTAATGTGATTCCATTACACTTTATCATGGAGGATCCTCTTCTGCCAGCTGTGTCATCACTCTCTTTACCTCATGTCCAAAATCTCCACTTTCTTCTGCATACTGTCTTCAAAATATCTTCTGATACACAGACTGCCACTATAAACGCATACTGAAGCTCCATGAGAAAAGTAATTGTGCTTAAGAAAAAAGGTTAAGGATATCTCCAAAATGAGTTTCTCAACCCTTAAGAACCATCTCGTTTTTCCCTCCTTTGTATACAGAACTAATCCTCTGTTTGTCCAATCTGAGGCATGGCCAAGCAGATTGGTTAGGAGTATTTTGACATTAAAATTTAATTTCCCACATTAGAAGGAAGAGTAATTTCCTAGACCTTAATGAAATATTTGAACAACCCATCTCCAAATTAACGCCACTTGAGAAATCTTTGTACAGTAATCCTAATATTTGTTTTCCACTGATCTCTAAACCCCAAACAAAGAATCGAATCATGAGCCTAGTCCGGCAGCATTCTCAATTTGTGCATCAGCATGCTTCACTTATAGTTGGCAAAAGTTGGTTCTTCCACTTGTCTCAGATCTCTCAGTCTCGCTGGTTTTGATTTTCGACTCAGGAACAAGGGTAATTCCAAGTTGCCAGCACATCTAGGGGTTTTCGTATTGGTTAGACAGGAGTTCCCCGATGAGCTGAAACCTCACTTTTCCAAACCAATTTAGCAGTGGAATGTTGATTTAACCTGAACCTTAAAGTTTCTTGCTTTTACTATATTGACACGGATACATGTCTCTCAGGTTGGCACATCAGTTCCCACTACATTTACACTCAATCCATCATCACCTCATAAAGGATCTATCTAAAGAGCATGGAGGCAATGAAGCAGCACTTCTTCCTATTATGTTTAGGAAGCTTTAAAGGAGGAGGAAAAGACGTAATCTTTTATGTGGAAAAGGAGAAACAACACGTCTTTATCAGGAACATCACAAAATCATCACAAGGCATAAAATTCTGGACAGATCAAACAAGTTCAAGACGAACGCAGTTGCATACTGTTCATTTTGAAATACCAACAGTGGAAACATGGGACAGATCATGCATGAAGATTTATATTTGCGTCGCCTTCCTTTCAATGGGGCTGAGAACCAACATCCCCCTATAAAACTTGATCCAACTTAGTCTCACTTAGCATTTCAACAAACTAGCCGTTTTCATTCATATAGCTGTCCTGGACAGGATGAAAAGCTGATACAAAAGGAGTCGTTTCCAGCAGTAGTATTCAGGGACACTGTATACGAATTTCCCATTGCAAAAAGCATTAACATGATTGATGCCTCCAAGAATTCCAGATCAAACGACTCATGAAGATAGATTCGCATAATAAAGCGAAAACTAAGAGCAGTTTGCACATAAAAAATAATTCAAGCTCGGGAGTTATGTTTACTGCAATTATCATAAGGTAAGTTACAATATATCAAGAACAACCGAAGCTTGCTATCAAAAAAAAAAAGAACAGTTGAGTCTCAAATTAAGATGGAAGCTCAAACTAAATGTTCTAAGAAACTAAACCACTGGCTGCTGACCTCTCAAATTTGCTGTCACGCTGAAATACAAGTGTTTGTATTGCTTCCGTTCTTTTTTACATGCCTGTCCTGCTTCTCCCAGTATCATCAAAACTGCTTTCTTTTATTCCTAAAGATCCTATCGCGTTTAGTCCAGACATAAAGGAAAGCAAACACAGCCCCCGCAGAAATTGACATCGAACCCCACGGAAGAGGTGGATCCTTAAAGCAAACAAGAGATGCCTCAAGTTCTTGTGATGCATGATAAACAAGTGAGTGGATGCCATAAAGATCGTGATCGGAGGACCTCAAGTAGTACAAAGCCATCTCAAAATCAAAATGGGACAATGCAGAAACAGCTTTGTCCAGCTTGTACTTGAACAAATTCCATCTTTGTATGAATTCAGCATGTCGATTAAATTTAAGAAGATTTCTGTCCCCGCCATGCGACATTATGGATTCGAGAACATCGATAGCACTAGTTATGCTGTAATTCAAAGATGTTAGGAGGACATTTCTCCGTGCTGCATCCTTTTGGACGAACGACAAAGACGAGATCTCCGAGAATGGCCCGAATGGTGTCTGCCCAACACTCCAAGTATAGTCCACCAGAGTGTTATTATGCCTCGAGCTCCATAACAGATGGGTAGGTGAAACTCCCCACATGCTCTGCAAGATAGAACCGACTAGAGGCCGCTCAAGATCCCTCGTCTGAGCAAAAACATGACGGCCATTGCAACTGTAATCGCTCACCGTCTGTGTAATCTTCGTCCTCACTGCGATCACCATATCCTTAAAAGAAACAGATTGATGATACCGGTCAAGCAATAAGAGAGTGCTTAGATCCAAGTCAAACACATAGACAGGAAGCACCCTGCCATTATCCTCCTCAGGGAACCCCGCCAACCTCCTAAACTCGTCAGCCGAATCAGTCAATATCTGATGCAAACGCTTTGAGTCTAGGTACTCATTCACGATCAGAGTATAATTATCAAACAAGAACCTGGAAGTGTACGAATTCGTAGCTCTTGAAATCGCGAAAGAACAAATCGGGCAGTCCTTATAGTTCACTGAATACTCCTTAAAGCTCAAAGACTGATCACCCAGCAACAACCCGCCATCATTCACCTCATCCCTGAACACCCTCTCGATGTTCTTCCAGTCCAAACCACTCGAATCCCTACTCTCCGAGCTATAAACATGTATAAACTGAACAATCAAGGAGCTCTCGAAAGGGACCGGAATTTGCAGAGAGGGCACAACGAGTACCTGGTATGCGCTCCAGACCAGAGATGCCAAGTCCGCGTGGAGCGCCTTGTGCGACTTGGGCCGACCGTGCAGCGCCGCGAGGGGATGGAACTCGCCCCGCGGCAAGACCCCGTCGCCGGACAACGCGGGCCCATAATCGACCGGCCCCGCCGCCAAATCGATCCAGACGTACCTCTCCCTCCCGGTCCAAATGCTCCCCAGGCATTTCGTGAACCCCGGGGAAGACTCCCCCGGCGTGTAGCCGTACGCGTACGGCTTCTCCTGCGTGCCAAGGTCGAGGAAATAGAAGTAGACCCCCTCGACGGGCTTCTCCCTCTCGAAATCTTGCCGGATCAAGCCGTCGACGGCGGCGTGCGGGATCGAGAGGAGCGGGGAGCGGAGGGAGGAGGGGGACTTGGCGATCTCGGCGCGGAGGGCGTCGGAGAGGGAGGAGGAGAGGGAGGAAGGGGCATGGGAGACGTCGAGGTGGAGGGAGTGGCGGAGGGAGAGGCGGTGGGAGGGGCGGCCGCCGCCGGAGGGGGAGAAGGGGGCGACGACGTGGAAGTGGCCGGAGGGGAGGGAGGCGGAGAGGAAGGAGGAGAGGAGGGAGGAGGAGTCGGGAGGGAAGGAGGGGCCGACGAGGCGGACGTGGACGGGCACGGCGAGGGAGAGGGCGGAGAGGGCGTCGACGAGGCGGCTCAGGTGCCGGGGTTGCTGGCCGCCGCCGCCGCCGGGGTAGGGCTGGACAGAGAGGGAGGACTTGAGGGACGAAGGGAGGGCGAGGAAGGAGTCGTTGGCGGCCTGCGGGTCGCGGCGGTACTGGTCGCTCAGGAAGGTGTCGAGGCCGACGATCGGGGCGGCGGACGTCGCGGCGGCGGCGGCGGCGGAGGAGATCGCGAGGAGCAGGAAGAGCCCTAGCGCCGCCGTGGCTCCGGGGGCCATCGGGCGGCGGCGGCGGCGGCGGCGGAGGAGTGGCTGCGCCTGTGAGCGAGTGCTGTCAGCGTGGGAGAGGAGCGACGGCGGCGATCGGAGCGAAATGAGAGGAAGCTGGCGGACCCCAGTTCCTCGTTTGGTCCGTCGAAGGGAAGGCGAGGAAACGGAGGTCAATGCGTCGTTTGAGCGCTTAAGCCCAACCCAACCAAAGGGGTCCAATTCAAGTCAAGGACTTGCACAAAAGCGCCATCGAAGTCATTTTTAGGATCGTTACCTTAGTGTTATTTGGCATGGCATCCTAAATAGAATGACCCTGCATGAAATGTACATTTATCTGATTGCCGGAGAAGTTATATCGAATCGATCCGTCTTTTACGCGATTCATCTTGAAACATGTATCGGGGTGGGCAGGTGGTAAGGTTTCGGAATAAATCTCTCCATTCGCCAAATATGGAATTTATCGATATGCTGCTGAATTTAGCTCGTATGACGTGTCCAAAATTCCTCATCCTATTTTTTTTAGAAAAATGGTGATTATAATTCAGTATGGAGTAATCAGACTACCGGTGTATCACCAGTGGAGGTAAGGGTAAAAAGAGAGTGGCATTAAGGGAATCTCTACTGTATATAGATTGCAGCCACCATGGTTTTTGGACTCTAATAAATATATATACACACACATATATGTACGGGCCGATAAAATACCCTCATCCCTCCTCACTTTTGTATTTGTTGAAGTGGCACTAGCTAGATGTTATATCAATTTTCGCGTGTCAATAGTTGCCTTGTAAACATTTAGAAGCCGCGGAATGATCAAAGCTATTAAATGTCAGACAATGGAAGGTCTTGATTAAACAATTTAAACTATTTAAAGAGCTCGATAACACATGAGAAAAAGTTAGAAATTGCTTTTCCATGAGCTCTTATTGCTATCAATGTAGAACCAGTAGAGATTTGATGTGATTGCATCGCGATAAGGAATCCTCTTAAATGGGGAATGCGACTATCGAGATTGACGCCAGTGAGATGAAGCAAGCTCGGGAGGTGGGTAGAAGGGAAGGAGTGGCTTGAGTCTACTCAGTAGCGCTTTTGTGATTGTATCATCGTTTCTTGAAATACCTGCTTATCCCACATGTACTTTCGGAGACCCCTACTGAATCAATCACTTAGTTATGATGGCAGCCGACAAGGGAGAGCTTTCCTATATCCTCTGTTACTTGTATGGATAAGGCCTATCTTATAGATTGAATATGCGTAAAAAGTGAAAGTTAGAAAACTCAAAATGCACTTAGCCAACGAAGCATCCAAGTCTTTGGTGATAACAACAACAACTACAAAGAATCAACTCCGACCTTGGGCCTGGTTAGACCCAATCAATGGCATAAGACATCATTTCAAGACCAACTACTAGAATCCACGAGGAGCCCACTTGTAAAGATGGGCTTCACTCATTGATGCAAAATGTCTCCCTCCAAAGGCCCATTTCATCTCTTCCTCAATCTTCCTTTCTTTCATTCTTCCTTTTTTCCCTTTTAAAGACTTACTCCACAATATTTACTCTTTTCCTAGCCCAAAAAAAAAAAACAATATGTTCAATTTTTCGTCCATGTAATTTCACGCATTTTCTAATCAAATTCATGTCATTGTGACGGTTGCATTAGCTGAATATGGTCGGATTTGGTCTCGTAGGGACTTGATTAGAAATTCGTTGAAAATCAAAGGACTTGATTAGATAAATTGAAAGCACGGAGACTCGATCCGAGAATGCATGAAAATACAGGGATGGAAAGCATAATTTCTCTCAAAAGAATAATATAATCTACGGCTCTGTGGGCCAAAAAATAAGAAGAAGAAAATATCCGACTCTTCCATATCGGGATGAAAAGAGTTGTTGAAACATATTAATGTGCATGGTAATTCTACTACTATTTATTCTTCTTCTTCTTCTTTGTCCAAAACACGGCAATCTATTCAAAGTGAGTTGATGCATACCGGAACAGTTCAAATTCAATTAACATGATTTTTTCAAAGTTAATTGAATTTGACCCAGTTCAGATTCAATTAACATGATTTGTTCAAAGTTAATTGAATTTGACCCAGTTCGCATCAAAGCATTAGTGTTCATGAATTCGCCGTCCTCGTTGAAACAAGAAGACGGGCATGTTCATATATTTGTCATGATTGTGGTACAACGATTTCCAATCTCCTAAAAGCTTTCACATTAATCATGCGGCATCAATGATATGATGGAACCTTAAAGAGGTCGAAGCTAGAGATCTTCTTGAGAATCTGTGCGAGGAGGGTGAGAATGGCGTCATTCTCTTCCTCCAAAGCACCGCACGTGATGGTCCATATAGTCAATCCCCGCAAAACGATAAGGGACAACTTTTCATCAATTTCGGGATTTCTAGGTTTCATTGATTGCTTGCATTCGTGCGTGCGGGCGCCCCCCGTTCAACACGGTACTCATTTTTCTTTGAAAAAGAAAATTCAAAGCTTTTTGTTGGGACTCCGAAAAACGGGTCTCCAAACCGCGGCAGTACAAAAGAATTTAAAGGATTTACGATCGGCGGGTGAAATTTACTGACACTTCCATCAAATGTCTAGCGTATGTTCGTACGAACGTGGATTATAAGATTTGTTGGCATCTTCGTTCAACTGTCGAGACTGATTTGCATTATAAAGATCACTCGCGTTTCATTCTTTTGTCGCACCTCATTCATGCATCATGCATTATACACCACCAAAAACTTTTGTTTTTCATAAGCTCGTGGTATCTTTATTCATCTGAGTTTGATGACATGCATACAAGTGGTCAAGGGTCGATGCATTGCTTAATAAATAGAAAAATGGCAACAAGCCCAGTCCAGGGCCATCTAAAAAGCCCGAACCAACCCAATCCGACCAAACCGAAAGTTTCAGGTTGGTTCTTGTCCGGTTCGGGTAATGACTTAAAATCCAGTTATTGTTATGGTTTCGATTTTGTTCGGGTCACAAACTCGAAGGACTCGAATCAAACCGAAACATGTAAGTTTTTCAAACCCTAATTGCCCCCCCGGGATTGTCATCGCTCTCCTTTGTGATTGAAGCCCTGGCCCCATCGATCTTGGATCCATCTCTTTCTTGGTGTCTTTGTCTGAGAGAGCCAAGTGTCCATTTGCTTTATTCAGTTCTACTTAGTTCAGTTCCGTTCACATTGTATCACCACCTTCTTCTCGTCAAATTTCTTTCTTTCTTGCTTTCGTTCGAACAGTCCGTCTCGAAGATTGATACCTGATGGGTTAAAATTTAGGGATTATCTGTCTCATTATCCCTCCTATTTCAAAAACCAATTTTGAATTCCGCACACTCTTAGAGGCGGCATATGCAGACTCGAGTTTGGCTCCCAAATAAGCATTTGAGCAAAGCCATTGATGAGAGCTTGAGCATGGGACTGTTGGGTCGGTCTCAGAGACCCTACTTGGACTGATCTAACAATTCGGGTTATATGAGTTACAGGTCTCGACTTGAGTCGGGTGTCATGGAAAACTTACTCGAATTAGATACATCAACACCACTGTCCACATCGATACCGAGGAGCTACTTGCAAGTGCATGCCTAAGATGCTCCGTTTCCTCCTTCTCCTTTCTCGTTTGCGCTATCCGAACCAAAATATGAACCGAAAAAACACACGGAAGCCTTCGAAATTGGCCTCGAACGGGTATCTCGAGTGACATTTCGTTAGGTCCACCGCCGATGCAAAAGAAATTTTACACCCGAGCATCGTCGTATTTGCAGAACTCGAGCTCGTTACCAAATTTATCTACTAAAGTCTAGTCCTCTAGCGGTACTTGTGTAGATCGTTGTGGGTGTGGGGGGGGGGGGGGGGGAGGGCCTCTTGAACTCCCCGTACCGTAGCCATGCCGTATGGACGACGTCGCGCTTACGAAATCAATCCATACCGTTTACTTCTTCAAATGCAGCACACTCCAAAACCGATTGCACCCACAGTTTCTCCATTTGTCCTTCTAGTTTTCTTCTTCTGCCATGCAGTTTGCGCACGCTCGTCCCTTCATTTTTTGCCGGGTCAAGACGGCACCTCACGTAATCATCGCCGCAAAAAAACACCCCCTCCTCTTCGATCGCCAACCGCTCCCTTTCGAAATGGCACCAAGGCCCTAAGGATCGGGTTAGGTTCTCCATCACTAATTTAAAGGTGTTAACAATTAGTCCTAAATTCAACCAAGTTGGGTATTATCATAACCTTTTCCAGGTGTGCTTCGCTCAACAAAAAGTGGCCGCACCACCTCGCATGCAAGGGTCACGAGACGAAATGATGAGCGAGCGTTGTATTTTCTGCGGCGAACCGGATTCAAAAACCCTCAAATGGCGTGCCCTCGTCTTTAAAACTGTGTTCTTACAATAAAAAAAAAAGAGAAAAAAACGATTCGCCGATCACTTATTCGTTCTTTTGGGCTACACGAAAAAGTTCATATTGCGATTTATTTTCTATGGTTTGAAGTACATTAAGAATTTAATTTACCGGACGTCAAAATAACACAAATACTAATCACGCAGCCTTTTCTACCTACGGGTTTTTGACACTTACCATCTCTTCATGAAGGTGAGGTAATACTACTGAACTTTCTTAGCACGATGAGAAGGGATGACAAAGATTGAAAAAAAACAACAACATAATATTTTGTATAAAGTTGTTGAATTTAAGGATGCCTTTCAATCGATCTTTGAAATTTTAGTGTAAATAGTAGTATTTTTTTTTTTAAATTTGTAATTGCTAGGCGATGCAGTTAACTAAATGTCGAGGCAATTAGAACATCAAATCTTTGCGAGTCGGGGTCATGCATGCTTCGATGTAGTCAAATGAGTTTTGAAGAGATGCTTTTGAGCATGACGCTGGTTGGATGCTCACCTATGTCGATAACTCAAATCGAACTAGTTTGAAACGATTCGAGCTCTTTCAATTTGTTCGAAGTCTAGGAATTTTGCTAGCATAATAATTTTTAGGCCGCTGTGAGAGTAACGACATGTTGTGAGTCATAAATTTTTGAAAAAAGAAACCCGATAATAATATTTAATTATTTTTTTTGTGGCCAAGAATAGACTAATAATCTTGCAGTGGATTAAGTATGAGCATTTTTCTTTCAATAGTGATGTTTCAACTAATTTTGGCACGAGAAAGTAAATAGATTTTACCAGTCCTATCAAAAGTAGATAATATACTAAAAAACCAGGGGATTTGAGAAAACATTTTGTTCGTGGCATGAACCTAAGTGATTATACCAAGTTATATACGGTTAATACCATGAAAAAATTTGAAACCGGTATACGTGTGATAAATTTATCAAAAAAATCCCAAACTCATATGCCTGTAACAAATTTGCCTCCGTTAGTTTTTATTAAATTTTCCTGTCAAATTGCTAAGTTGAATGACACGTGACAGTTGATGGGTATACTAATTTGGGGTTTTATCCTCCGTTTATCACATATGTAGTAGTTTGTGATTTTTTGTGGTATTAATCCAATTTTATGAAAATTAACATGAAGTAAATTTGTCACAAATATACCAGTTTAGGGATTTTTGTGGTCAAAAAATTAGTTTTGGGTTAATTTATCACAGGTGTATTAGTTTGGGATTTTTTGTAGTAAAAAAATTAGTTTAATGTAAATTTATCACATTTGTATCAATTTAGGGTTTTTCGTTGTATTAACCCATCGAATTTGAAATCTTGAGCTTCTCGATAAATGAAAATATATATAGTCACCTAACTTGCTCTACTAAACTTAACGAAGCGAAGCTAGGTGATACTTGATACTTGTTATACAGAGAATAGAGGGAGGGGATAATTATCCAAAAAGTCTTAAACCTATTATATGGTGGTCAATTCGGCTATCGTCAAATTAGTCATATACTTTTTAATGATTTGTCAATTTTCCTTTTTCTTTTCTTTCTTTCCTTATATTTTCCTTTCGCCTAGGGCTGGTACTCAGCAAAAGAAAAAGAATATAAAAAAAAACAAAAAGGAAACAAAAAAAATATAAATTCAGAAATATTTTAATAATTAATGAAAAAATTATCCATTTCAGTGCCGGTTACGTTACATAGGATAGAAGGCACTGACTAGACTGCCCCGTTAGCGATTATTTGGCCAGAATAATTACATTAGCAAATTGTTAAAAGGTTGAAAACAAAATCGACACAATTGAAAGATTTAAGATTGAATTGGCCTCTATACAAAAGGTTTATGACTTTTTGGATAATTTTTTTGATAATAGAGATAGGTTCTTTAATTTTTCTTTTCCCATGCATGCTTCTAATCAATAATGGAATGATTGTTCTTTTCCTATGGTGACTTAGTTATTGAATGCATTTCTGAAATTTTTATTTATTTTTAGGGGTATGTTCACCGGAAATGCTAAAACTTGTCAAGAAAGTGCAATTAAGTCCTAAAACTTGTAAAAAGTGCAATCAAACTCTAAAATTTGTCAAATCGATGCAATCAAGTCTTTTTCTTAACTCCATCCAACTTGGTCTATGAAAAATGCTAACATGGTTTTTTTTAATATTTTTTCTCTTCAACTTGACGATGACATCAGGAGATAATATTAATTTTTTAATCTAATTTAAATAAAATTTATATTAAAAATCAGATTTGGGACCAAAACGACATCGTTTCAGCCTTATGTTTCATGTTTTAGCCAAATTATCGTCACGTAGGAGATAGAAAATATTTAAAAAAAAAGTCACGTCAACATTTTCCATTAACCAAGCTAGACAGAGCAAATGGAAAAACTCGATCGCACTAATTTGACAAGTTGTAAGGCTTGATTATAGTTTTTGCAAGTTTTAGCACTCAATTATATTTTCTTGACAGGTTTTAAGACTTCAGTGCACATATCCCTCATTTTCAATTAGGCGACGCAGTCCATTTAAATAGAAAAAAAAGAAACAGGAAAACATCTGTTGCGTTTGGCAAGGAAGAAAATAACAAATACGAATACAACAAAATTGGGGAGGAATATATTAAAACCTAATCATGTTGTTTTCCAAATTGTCTTGTACCAAGATATTTTTTTAACAGGAGCCGGGTTAAAGAAAGTCGAAATGCAGCGGCCCACGTGCTAGTATTTTAGAACGACCCTCGAATTAACGATTTTTTAATATCCCCACTAAGTACGAAATCGATTGGCAACCACTTTGATTAAATTACTGTTTCCTAAACTCCAGATCCTCTGCTCGATGCGCTCGCCAAAAATTAATATTATCTCCCGATCACGAGGGTCGAATCGCGGTCCTCAAGATTATCTCTTGTGAAAAACGAAAAAGAGAGAGAAAAATAAAGAAATTGAGAAAGGCTTAATTGAACACGCGAAATTTTGTGGGACCGCTCTCGCAGTAGTTAGAGTTGAGTTCTCGAATTTTTTTTATTGTTTTCATACGATTAGGTCACTAACTTGCTTTATTAGCAATCGAGTGCTTCCATTAATTGTTAATTTAGCTGACACGGTAAAAGAATTATCATGTGGATTAAGAAGAGAGAGAGAGAGAGAGGGCCCAACGGTCGGGCAATGGTTGTTGGCCCTTGCCAGTGCCTAGGCGAGTGCATGAGCATTGGATGGTTGACCTCTTTCTATCTCTCTCTCTCTACTTTTCTTCTTCCGAATATCTAATGTTGCATGATATCATATTCACGTGGCACTTTGAGTGTCGCCTTAATCAGCCAACCGTTGCATTCGGTAAAATTGTTGAGATTGCTAGTTACAAATGAAAAAAGAATGTGATCGCACAATTCTAAGTGAATTTAAGGACTCGGTACGTTGCATGTTTTGAGCAAATTAGATGGTAGATTTCATAGATAAAAAAAAAGTATTCTATGGCCCAATTTATGCACATATGGCTAGAGGTAGTTGCCAAAAAGTGGCATTGAGTGGGCTCAAGAATAGAATTCGTGCTAGAAATCAAGAGCCTAGCTACTAGCTCAAGACAAACACCCCACCTTGTTTAACTTCGCCATTAGGTCAATAAATTATGGTAATCTTGGAAGGGTAGGAAGATCTTCCATAACCCAACACACATTCACTGTTAAACATGCAAATTAGGGTTTCAACAATCACCTTTTACCAAGTAATCAATTCTTTCCTAATTTCCACCTAATATTATCGTCATTAAATCCGCCTCCGTTACCAAAAGTATCCGATCCGTGAATCTGATGTGGACCTCATTTTCAAATGTCCATCTCACTGCATCTCGGTCAATGAAGTTAATATAGATCTCATTTTCAAATATCGAGCTGGTGAGGAATGTTGGCCGGCTCAATTGCCATATCAGCGGGCATTTCACATTTATGTGGCACGATATTTACCTTAGTAAGAAATTGGACTAACTTCCTTAAGATTCGCGTGTTTGAAATAGCAAATCGACCTATCTAGAAAGTCATAGGAAACTCCGAACTAATAAAAATCAAAAAGATTGGGTTGGGGGGGGGGGGCAACAAAAAGCATTACGAGGAATAAAAAAGAAGGATGGAAAGGATGAAGAGAGAAGCCGAAAAAAAAACAGAGAGAGATTGACCAGACAAAAAATCCGCCATTTGAACAGCCCACAGGAAAGCCAAAGCAACGGCCCCTGGTTTTGGCCCTCCCCCGTCTCCTCTAATCCTGCTCTCTGCTTCTCTCCCTCTCTGTTTCGACCCCTCTTTAGATCCCCCTCAGATCCTTCGGTCGCCATCATTTGCAACTAGGTGCACGCCCCTTTCGCATCTCTCGTTGAGGTGCACCGTTTCCCGCATCTGCTGTTCTCGTTTCCCTGCCGAATTGGAAGACTTATACCCTGACGAAGTCACTTCCGTTGTACTTTCTGTCCCTCACCCTCCCCCCTGTTCTTTCCCCTGTTCTCTCCCGTGTTCTTTGCTCGTGTGAATTCAGATCCTTCCTTCAATGCCCGCGTCGAGATTTTTTCTCATTTTTTGAAGCTTCTTGCATTGTGCCGTGCCCTTCTTATATGAGCCCGCTTGTGCTGCTCCATTGGATCAAGTAACTGTAACATAACCAATCCGTCGGCAAACTATGGCGATTCTGCAGATACCCACAATCCGTTTTGCTTCACTTTTCGTTTTGTTTTGATATGGGGAGGGTGTTTGACCGATGCCCATGTAGGGAATCCGGTAGCATTGGATTTTGGTGAATGGGGGGTTACCACGACACTCGGTGATCGAAAAGTTGAGGAGTGTTGCGAATTGACTGACACCACGACAACGAAAAGCAAGTCCAAGAAGAAACGGCGGCGTCAGAGGAAGGCAGTGGGGATGCCGGAGACGTCGCCGGTTCAGCGGCTATTCAACACGTGCAAGGAGGTATTCGCCGCGTGCGGGCCTGATATCGTGCCTCGGCCGGAGGATGTCGAGCGTATCAAGGCTGCTTTAGGTACGTATAGTAGTGGATAATGGCCACATTGCTTTCGGGATTTGGGGTATGATTGCACCGGGTGATGCGACCAGGGAATTTGGATATTGTTCATTTTTAGCTTCATCCAGGTGTTTTATGGGGGATAGCCAAAATGGGCATGCTTTGGCTTTGACAAGTGATGTTTTTATTGCTTTATATTGGATATATCACGACGAATGTATCCTAAATATGATGAATATCTTTTGCTTATGATGGTTGTCTCAAGTCATGTGAAATCAATAGCCATTCAATTATAGCACAAGACTTCAAACAATACAGCTAGAATGATGTTCTCTTTCTCCCCGAGAAACTGTTATTTCGCGTGGGTTGGGTCTCATGCCTTGTACTTTTAAGTACTCATGATGTCCTAACTACTGCAAAATTCCTTTTGGGGGGTTGTGAGGGGAGGGGACTCCGTACAATCTCGTTTTATGGTATGATTGATGTGGTCGACATAATCAATGACTGTATCGGAAATGTAGGAATGTTTGTGTCCTTTTATAGGATTCCCTACATGGGGGTTACACTGTTACTTGATGACTGATTTGTGGTTGGACTCGTTTGGTATAGGGAGTTTGGACTATAATATATCCATTGGCTACTTGCACATCGGCACAGATAGTTTATTAAATGCTTGATGTCGGGCCAAAGTTATGTTTTTGAACAATACTGCAAGTGCCATCTCGTGCTTACTGTGCTGGAAGCAAGTTGATATTCTTAATTCTATTCTTTTTCTTCTTTGTATAGAGATGAAATCATGGTCCGTTATCCTATGGTTTGACTCTGCATATCAAGTTGCCAACTTTTGACGGCAATACAGTTTAATGATTTTGAGCAGTGGCTTTGCATTTCGCTAAGCTCTATGGTCTCGCAGCGCCCTACCAATGAACAAGCGGCAAATATACACGCAAGACTGAACCATCGAGAACTTTACCGTATAGTTCTCAGTTATCATTGATCGAAGAATGTCTATTCTTCTGTGCTTTTACCCTTTTTTACAAAAAAACTGATAAGCTCAGTTGCAACTGTTCGCATCGAAGTTGCAAGATTTGTGAACGTAGTGTTGTTCAAAGTGAATTATTTTCTTGGCTGAAAGAAGTTAGATGTGTGATCTTACTTTCATCCATTTCATAGGCATTCGTGATAGTCACCGGTGTTTGTTTCTGTAAATGCTTCTAAGTCATGATTCATTAGCGCGCAGTTTGTGCTAGCGACTTATCTCAGCTAGATCCTCATGAGTTTCTGTAATTGATTTTTGGCAGATGGCATGGGAGTGGAGGATGTGGGCCTTAACCCTGACACGTCATACTGTCACATAATGGCAGCGGAAAGGTTGCCAATCATAGCACGTCTGCGTCTCCACGAATGCGATAAATTTTCGGTACGTTGGCTTTTTCTTAGGCCCGCCTAAATGATGATGCCAAACCAAATTATATGGTTTTATCCATGCTAATGGAACAATTATTATTTACTTCATGCAGATAGTGATCTACTGCTTGCCAGCATCCAGTGCGATTCCTCTACATAACCACCCTGGAATGACGGTTTTTAGCAAGCTTTTATTTGGAACGATGCACATCAAATCATACGATTGGATGGTTGATCGCTCCAGTGGCGCATCAGCTGTTCTGGGTAATCCTCAAAGTACGTTGCTTTTATAAAATCTGCTCCTGCAATTTCAATAAAGACATACCTAAATTGGGGGTGTTAGAAGTAGGAGAATAGATATCATGAATGCGGAGATGTGTGTGAAAAATTTAATACATTTGAAGAGGAAAATAAATGAGGAGCACAAGAGTTTTAAACAAAGCAAAGATAGACCTCGATTTGCCGGTGTGTAGTCATTTTATGCAGTTGTATCTCTTGAAATCAAATCATGAGGTTCAAACTAGTGCTGCTGATCTAGTGAAAGGCGTGTTCATTTTTCTTTTCTTCTCCTCTGTAAAGAAGAGGTAAGAGCGCTGAAAATATCACTTAGTTGGATTAGGCTTAGTTTGTTGCTATTGTTTGTTGAGCAAAAAAGTTAAAGAGTGCTAAAAAACTTGTCACTTTGACCGTTAGTGCAGAACGTGCATCACTTTTGGCTTGTTGGCTAGAAGAAGTTAGCTAGAAATTTACTTTGGTGTTTGATGACACAACCTCGATTGCTAATTTTTCAAAGGGTCATATGGAATACTATGCATTTGAATAGCTATCGTATATTAGGAGCTGATGTGGTGGACTCTTATTGAGTATTCGATATAGCCCTTGCTCACTTACAATCTGCTACATTACCTTGCAAGGCGCATAGCTTTTTGAACTAGTCTTAGTATTACTAGTCTCAGTGTACTCTATCCATTAAGACTTCTCTATCTGGATCGTGTAATTATTGTCGATCGCGAAGATCATGCATTAGAGAGTCAGGATAACTATATAAAACATGTCAAATGACAAATCTTTAGTCTGGAAGCACTGTCCATAAAGTGCAATTTAGCAAGAGGCGGTAACTCATGAGGACGTTAAACTCCACTTCTTACAACAAAAGGCTCTCTTGCGCAATTGAAGGTTTTTTTTTTTTTTTGGCCTTGTCTAGGAACACAGCTTGCTTTGATTACCGGCTCTTTAGATGTGAGACACGGGCTGTTTGTGCCTATGTGAAGCAAATTTTGAATTTCTCTTCGTGCAGTCCAGCCTTTTGGGGTGCGCATGGCTAAGGTCAAGGTCAATTCCAAGTTTACCGCTCCGTGTGAAACGTCCATACTTTATCCAGCCAATGGAGGCAACATGCACCGCTTTACCGCGGTGACAGCTTGTGCAGTTCTCGATGTATTAAGCCCACCGTACTCCGACCCGGAAGGCCGACATTGTACCTACTACCGCGATTTCCCGTTCACCAGCTTCTCAGGTTTCCACGCCAAAACCTTATCTCCCCCTTTTTCTTTTATTTAAATCCCCTTGATTCTTTTTACAGTTTTATCCGAAGTTACTTCAAAGAATAAGAAGTTGCCTTTTGAAAATGCAGTTGATGGAGCATCATCAGTGCCTGAAGAGGAGAGAGAAGATTATGCATGGCTTCAAGAGATACAAGAGGATTTTTCCGTGGTTGGAGTTCCTTACACAGGCCCAGTAATAACAACGGACAATTAAATCCGACACCAACCTTGGCTTGGGCAGATCTTCTCTCATCTTAGACATTCCTGCTGCTAAATCTTTGCAGCCGTTCAGCTTTTGGTCTTTTTTAAATGTTTTTTTTTTGTCTCTCCCTCTCCCTCCCTCCCTTTTCTTCTTTTTGTGGGACATGAGGCACTAGTGGGCCTTTTTGGGTTTCAAAGTTAGATGTACATGCTCCAAAGGAAAAACTAGAGGCAAAAGGAAGTCTTTTAAAATTTGGTGTAGTAATTTTGGATGTTGAACGCAAAGAGATGCTATAAAAGGTTCGGTCCTTTTCCTCCTTGTGACTGGTCTCTTTAATGTCGTTCTGGCTTTTATTGTCATTTCATTGTTGGTTTCTTGAGTTGTCAAACTCATTAACGCCTTGACCAAACTTTCCTAGGTAAGGTATAGACGCACCAGAACCTGAAGCAAGTCAATTCTTGAACTTATCTTTGATCTCCTTTTCTTTTTCTGAGCCAACAAAGGAAAAGGCAACGACGTTTGTTATTTTTATTTTCTTTGGCTGAGGGATTGGTGATTTGATTTTTATAGTGGCAGACTGGGCATGTTGAAAATTTACTCCACAAAGTTGTGCGGTTTCCTGGGGACAAACAAGAATCTGGGATGGAGAATTTTGTAGAGTAAAGAAGATTAGGTTTATACTAAAAAGGCCAATTCCTTGTGATTGATAGGATCGAAAATCTTTTGCACTTGTGTTTTGGGTCTATAAACTGAGGGACAGGCCTTGAAAAAGTTGCTTGAGATGGCATCTACTTGGCCAAAAAAAAAAAGAAGACCTTCCAAAACAAAGTAATTAAGTTTATGTAGACGATAATTTGGCTTAAGTTTGATTTACCTAGTTCTTAAGCCATGACGTGCACGGGAAGTGAAGTCGCTGGATGGAGAGCATACAATTTAGGTTAAGCATTTCACAGCATAATAACGATGTCATTGCATTGCGTTGAGTCATGAATTTGAATTCTGGTTACAATGCACGATGTCATTGCATTGTGTTCAATTTGGATGAGCAAATGAACATTGCATTAGGTTCTATTCGTGCAAAAGAATCGGTGTTGTGAATAAGTTGAGATTCAATGCGACTCTCATAATTTGAGGTCGACCATAGGACAGAAAATATTTGCAGCTCTCTTTCTTCGAACTGTGATGTAGATGGCCAAGGCTTGTCAGTACTCCTAAAGTCGAGTTCCTTATCCTTGTCTAACGCTGGAGATATCACGCTTTGACAAAACAAAAAGGACCTTGTAAAATTTCCAATATGCATGTGATTTCCATGGTTCATATGTCTTTCCTAAAAGTTTCAATGTTTTGAGCTTCGTTTTATCCCAGATTTTCATTGTTCAGTGCCAGCTCTTATTTGTGTTTATGCAAAAACATCACCAAGCATGCAAAACCTTGGATTACCGGATAATTACCATAACTGTAAGTGTGTGCGTGTGTCTGTGTTGTTTGTGTGCGTGTGCGTGTGTTGTTTGTGTTCGTGCGAGAAAAATAGTTTGCAACTTTGATAGAATCACGAAACCAAGATTCTCTCACATGGCACTTCGGATCCTCTCTCTGTTCATATTGTTCTACTGTTCTATATCTTAGGCTGAGCTCATAACATCTCTCCCAGGTCAACCATTTAATGTCTCCTTTAAGCAATACTCGGGTTATACTGTCACTGGTGCTCGTCACCGCCGAGCTCTGTTGTATTACTTTGTCGAAGCTAGATCACCTAATGCTTCCTCTCTTCCCTTGTGGGCGCATGGGGCGATAGCGGACAAGACCCTCTACTTGGAGAGGACGGTGTGCAACAATTCCAAGTTCATGTGAGAATATGTGCACAATCAATATTCTGACGGATGCAACTATGTGTTCAATATCAGAGTGAGCGACGAAGTTAGCAAAGATGTCCATTTCGACGATCCCCTTCTGTCTAATTGGCCATCGTTGTAGAGCTCGAACTCGGAGCAATTTCTGCCGATGGCAAAGCATGGGTCGTAGATCTCGTAGTGAGCTTAAATATATACATAAATTAGGCATGATTGATGAGATTTGGTGGGTCAGTTAATTTACTCAAGCGATTTTGATGGGAAAATTTTAGACAGGTTGCTAGGAGAGGGCTAGGAGTGACAGGTGATCCATGCCTAAAAGGAGGAATATTCAGTTATCTTGACAAGCCTGAGGTTCAAAGGGCTCTTCATGCTAACACCACTCACCTCCCTTTTCAATGGGACTTTTGTCAAGGGTCTCTCTCTCTACTATGGATATTTCTAAATGATGAGAACATAATGGAATTAGGTTAAAACTGTTGGAGTCTAAACAAAGCGAATCTCGAGAAATTGAAAATGAAATAGTTGCGTACTTTATAAGTTATGTCTAAAGATCAAGTCTAATTTGTGTGTTCTAGTTACGCGAAAAAATAAGAGTCAAAATGTATAATTGAATATTTTGCAGGCCGCTTGAATATCAAGAATATGATGTGGATATGAACTTGATCCCCCTTGTAGCAGAGATCATTCAGGAAGGCATTCCTATTTGGCTATACAGGTTTCATTTTATCGAACTCCATTTCAGCTGAGTCCCAATTTAGGTAAGAAACTCCAAGACTGGTGGTTTTATTTCAGTCGTCTGTTTGGTGATCAAAACAGTGGGGATCAAGATTAAAAAATCCCTCTCACTCAAACTGGGAAATTTGCCAACAACCTAGCAAGGGATTTGAAGCTTGTCACCTTCACAAAATATGGTCCATGGCATGACAAGAAACAGGTATGATTCAATTCAACACCCAACATGCCCTTCATAGATTAATACTGTTAGATACATCAACTAGTATTTTGGCTCGAAAATTTGTAGCTATTTGCGTAGAATTTACTCTTTTCATGGCTTTGAAGGTGGGAGGTTGGTTGCAATCCTTCGGCGTTTTTAAGGGAAGGCAAGAATGTGACCTACCTGACGTTCACCGCCGTGTGCGGGGCGGGTCACAAAGTCCCCTTCACTTCTCCTTCTCAGGCTCTCACATTGTTCCGGTCGTTCTTGAGCGGATCTCCTTGTCTGAGGCCCCGAGATTAATAGAATACATCGAAGTTTTGCATGTCTGGAAATCTTAATTATGGAGGATTTGTTTGCTTTGGCCAAGAACCTCATGGAGATTTTTTGCGCTCATGTATCATATACATTCAAAGAATTTTTTATTTTTATTTTGCTTATCTGTATAATCTCAATTGTAACTCATCCATAGAATTTGTTTGGCATTAATTCCGAGCTTACAAGCCCTGCCTAGTGTGACTCGTCCATACTCTATCCAGCCGACGGAGGCAACATGCGACTGCTTCCTGTTCACCAGCTTTCTCAGGTTTCGACACCGAAACCTGTCTTACCTCCTTTCGCGTTCCACTTAAAGGCCTCTGAATTCTTTTCGCAGTTTCGTCTGAAAGTTACTTCTCCTTTTCTTGAATGAATAAGAAATTGCCTTGTGAAAATGCAGTTGATGGAGCCTCATTAGTACCTGAGGAGGAGAGACAAGATTATGCATGGCTTCAGGAGAGGGAGAAACTAGAGGATTTTCTTGTGGTTGCGGTTCCTACCGGAGGCCCAATGATAACAACAGACATTTACAAATCCAACATCAACCTTGGGTTGGGCAAATCTTTCTAGTCTCATGTTAGACATTCCTGCTGCTAATTCTTTGCAGCTGTTAAGCTATTGTTTCCTTCTCAATCCTCTTTTCTCGTCTTTTTCGCCACGCTTTTCTTCTTTTCGTGGGACATGAAGCACTAGATGGCCCTTGGGGGTTTCAAGGCCTGATGTGCCTACTCAAAAGGAACAATTAGAGCACAAGGTAGTCTTCTGAAATTTGGTATAGTAATTTTGGAGGTTGAATATGAAGAAAATGCTATAACGTCCGTTTGTTTCATGAAAAATGAATGATTTGAAAAATATTTTTCAAAATATGATCGCTTGTAATAATTAGTCTATGAAAATTTATTTTCAGTATCGCCAACAATTTATGTCTATATTTTTTGTTCATTCATTTTTGTAAACGATACGAAAGAAAATATTTTTCAAATTATTCATTTTCCGCAAAACAAACGGAGTCTAGAAAATGTTTTTCAAGAAGTTTTTCTCCAAGAAAATAACAATATTTTCCAGTATTTGGCTAAAATTTGAAAATAAACTAGAAAGTATTTTCCACCGTTTGGTATGGAAAATCGGATTTAATTTTCCTCCGTGCAATCCTTTTAATAAATTTTTATTTATATTATATTATTTATATTTATATTTATTTTTTAAATCGAATTTGTAATTAATTTTTACTTTTCTCTTCATTTTATTTTATTTTTTATTTTCCTTTTTTTGTTCCCTTCTTCTTCAGCCGGTCGCCGGCTCGAGCCTCACTAGTTATCGTTGTGGCCGACGAGCTGACAAAGAAGAAGGAAAAAACAAAAATTAAAAGTAAGCAAAAAATTAAAAATTAAAAAATTATTTTTTCAAAATAAAAAGAAAATATAACTAAAAGTAGTGCACAGAAGAGAACGTGTTTGGTTTGGGTGAAAGAAAGAGGAGGGAAGATGATTTCCTCTTTCAAATCATTTTCCCCACTTTTAAAGATGTTTTTTTCATTGACATAAAATATTTTCCTTGACTCATTTAATTTCCGTAAACTAGACGCCGGAAAATTTAGAAGTATTTTTTCTGAAAGTTCTTTTACGCATAACGGAGGGAGCTTTTTTTCCTTCTTGGGACTGTCTCTTCAAATGTCCTTCTGGCTTTTATAGTCATTTCCTTACTGGTTTTGAGTTGTGAAACTCATTAATGCATTGAGGCAAGATGCACCTGCAGCAACTCAATTCTTGAACTTTATTGTGATCTCCTTTCTGTTTTTGGACCAACAAAGATTTTCTCTGGCTGAGAATTTGGGTGGTGGCAGACTGGGCATGTTGAAAAGTACTCCACTAAGTTGGGTGGTTTCTTGGGCACAAACAAGAATCTGGAATGGAGGATTTTGTAGAGAAAAAAAGACTAGGTTAAGATCAATCCTTTGTGATATATGTGATTGAAAATCTTGGGTACTTGTGTTGTTGGTCTATAAATAGGGGAACACATCCCTGACTAAGTGGCTTGAGATAGCATCTCCTCGGCCAGAGATAGCATCTCCTCGGCCAAAAAGAACAAGAAGACCTTCCAAAACAAAGTAATTTAAGTTTATCTACAGGATAATTTGGGTTACTTTGACTTAGTTCTTAAGCCATGATGTGCATGGGAAGTGAAGTTGGTTGATGGCATGTGATTGCTCTGAGAGGATACGATTTAGGTTAAGCATTCCACAGCATACTAGTTCGCGTTGACTCAGAAAATCGGTTTCGATGCAAGAAGTCCAATTTCTTTGGCCTTTGCCATCCGCCGTCAGAATTTAATGCCGGGCAGTGCAGATCTTACAGAAGAAAGAGTCGTACCCAATTTGGTTAGAAATATGGACGTTGCATTATGTTCTATTAGTGCAAGAGAATCTGCGCCCCGTTGTATATGATTCATGCAACTCTCGAAGTAACTCTCATCAACTACCGTCATTCATATGTAACCCTTTAGGAGAGGTCGAACATGGGTCGGATAAATATTTCCAGCTCTCTTTCGTCGAACTGCAATGTAGATGGCCAAGGCTCGTCAGTTACTCCTAAGTCGAGCTCCTTGTGCTAGTCCAGTGTTGGAGATATCATGTTTTGACAAAACAAAAAGGGACCCTATAAAATTTCCAATATGCATGTGATTTCGATGGTTCATATGCCTTTCCTACAAGTTCCAACGTTTTGTGATTCGTATTATCCAAGTTTTTCATTGTTCAGTGCCAACTCTTGCCTGGGTCTTAATGCAAAAACATCACCAAGCTTCCAAAACCTTGGATTCACCGGATAATGACCATGACTGTCACTATTTATGTTTTGCGACGACTTTGATTGAATCACGAAATCAGGATTCTCTCATATGGCACTTCGGATTCTCTCTCTGTTTATGTTGTTCTACTGTTCTATATCTTACGCTGAGCTCGGAACATCTCTCCCAGGTCAACCGTTTAATGTCTCCTTCAAGCAATACTCGGGTTATGTTGTCACCAATGCTCGGCACGGCCGAGCTCTGTTCTATTACTTCGTCGAAGCCAAATCGCTTAATGCTTCCTCTCTTCCCTTGACCCTTTGGCTGAATGGAGGTCTGAAAACTTTTCACTTCGGGCCTTAAAATTCTCTTCCTATTGTCTCATCCCCCATGTTGTGACTTGTGGTTCATGGAACAATCTTTTCAATGCCAGGCCCAGGTTGGTCGTCGCTCGGTTTTGGTGCTTTCATGGAGCACGGTTCCTTCAAACCTCGTGACAACGGCTCCCTCATCAAGAATGACTACTCGTGGAACTTGGGTAAATTTTTACTTGCTCACTGCACTAATCTGTCTATGAGCAAATGCCATTAGCTTGGCTGGCTTCCTAGTTTCTCGTTTTAACGTCAAGTAAGTGATGATCAGAATCGAACATGCTATATGTCGAGTCACCCAATGGTGTCGGATTCTCATACTCCAGCACAAGCTCAAACTACGAAGATTGGAAAGATACCCGGGCCGGTACGCCTTTATGTAATTTTTTCCAATGATTTTAAATTTAATTATGTTCATCCTTTCCTTTTTGGCCGTGGGGTGATAATTTATGGATCGATCGGCCTGTTTGCAGCGGAGGACAACTTGAGGTTTCTCATAAACTGGCTTGAAGAATTCCCAATGTACAAGAACTCTGAGTTCTTTCTAACTGGTGAAAGCTATGCAGGTGATGACAGCTTAAAGTTGTTTCTTGTTTTCATTTTGTCAACAATGATTGACCTCATTTTCAAAGATGTTAAGCTAAACTAGATTACTTAATGACATTTCGTTTTTTGACAAGAAGCTAGAGTATTCTCCTTAACAATAATACCATTTTTGTAGGTCACTACATACCTCAACTTGCAAAACTGTCGATCGAGTACAACAAAGGGCCCAATATTAACCCTATCAAACTCAAGTCAATAGCTGTAAATTTCTTAACAAGACTAGTCAAGTTTTGCATAAGTCTTGTAGTTTTGCCCTATGATACAATTCTTTTAACGTTAAAATTTGCACATTGTCTCTTTAGCTAGGAAACCCACTTCTAGACCTGGATATTAGTATTCAGGCCGGCGATTACTTGTGGGCACATGGGGCGATATCGGACGAGACGCTCTACTTGGAGAGGACGGTCTGCAACAATTCCAAGTACATGCGAGAGTATGTGCACGATCAATATTCCGGCGGATGCAACTATGTGTTCTATATCAGAGTCAACGATGAGGTCAGCGAAGATGTCGAACTCGGAGCAATTTCTGCCGACGGCAAAGCGGGGGAGGGTGGATCTCGCGGTGAGTTTACAAAATATATCTAAATTAGCCATGATTGATGAGATTCGGTGGGTCAAATAACTCAGCCAGAGTAAATTTGATGGGAAAATTTTGACAGGTTGCTAGGAGAGAACTAGGAGTGACGGGAGATCCATGCCTTAAAGGAAGAATATTCCCTTATCTGAACAAGCCTGAGGTTCAAAGGGCTCTTCATTCTAACACCACTCACCTCCCTTTTCATTGAGACTTTTTGTCTAGGGTCTCTCTCTCTCTCTCTCTCTCTCTCTCTCTCTCTCTCTCTCTCTCTCAAAAGATATTTCATCATAACATAATGGAATTAGGTTAAGATCTAAGCTAAGCGAAACTTGAAAAACCAGAAAATGGTTTTGCAGTCTAAACGTTATGTCGAAAGATCAAGCCTAGTCCGCGCGTTTTAGATACACAAAAAAAGAAGTGCCGAAACATTATAATCTAAGTATTTTTGCAGGCCACTCGTGTATCAAGAAGATAGTTGGGACATGAACCTGATCCCACTCGTAGCAGAGATCATTCAGGAAGGCATTCCTATCTGGCTATACAGGTTTGATCTTATTAAAAACGTCATTTCATCCGAGTCTGGATTCAGATAGAATCTCCATGAATTGGTGATCTTATTTCGTTTATCCGTTTGGGGATCGAAACAGTGGGGATCAAGATTCATTAATCCCCCTGACTCAAACTAGAATAATTGCCAACAATCTAGCCAAAGATTTGAAGCTTGTTCCCTTCACAAAATATGGTCCATGGTACGACAAGAAACAGGTATGATTCAACACCCAACATGCCCTTCATAGATTAATGCTGTAAGGTGCATCAATGCTAGGGATGATTGGTTCCAGGGTGGGTTGGGTCCAGACCTAGAACCTGAAACCAACCCTGTTATAACCGGTTCTCAATTTTTGGAACCTGAAACCAACCCTGTTTTTCCTAGACCCTGTTTTGGAATCAATCTTGTTTTTCCGGTCCGGTTTCAGGGTCTACCCAAGAACCTATTTTTTTTGTTCCTTTTTTCGGTTTCATTTTTTTCTAGCAAAATAATATAGGTAGTAATGAAACAATTTAAAATAAAAAATGAATAACAAAAACCACTATCCGCCAAAAGTAACAATCCTCAAAATGAGCAATTGAAATTACAATCCATCAAAATCAACAATCCAAAAGCATTATGTGGCAAGACATAGTTCAATCGTATAGGTCTTTATGAGTCGCATTTCCAAGGAATTTATTCAACATGTTTAGCTTTTTATTTTGCGCCATGATGAGATAACTCCTCACTTCTGTTTCTAAATGAAATATCTTGAAAGAAAAATCAAGAGACTTAGCGGTAAGGCATATGCTCTCACTAGAAAAATGTCTATATATCTCATCTGAATTATACAATATTTAGATGATTTTAAGGGCCGTGCTGTTTCACTCGTAGTTGTGAAACATATTCCAATATTAAATCGGAAATCAGTTCTAAAACCGGTGAAGCAGGATAACGTGATATAAGCTTTTTACTTTTTTGTACATTATCTCAAAACCGGTTCTAAAACAGGTTTGGGTTGGTTTTTACTTAGAACCGGAAACCAGATCAGTTCTAACCAGTTCCCAAAAAATGGAATCGGTACCAAAACCGGTTCTTGTTAGAACCGGTTCTCGAACCTATTTTTCGGATGGCTTGGTCCGGTTTCCAGGTAAACCCGGTCCGGTTGCATACCCCTAATCAATGCTGGTAGTTTGATCACATAAAATTCACTCTTTTTTTTCTATGGCCTTGCAGGTGGGAGGTTGGTCGCAATCCTTCGGCACGTTGACGGATGGCAAGAACGTGACGTACCTGACGTTCGCCACCGCGCGCGGGGCGGCTCACGAGGTCCCGTTCACGTCTCCTTCTCAGGCGCTCACGTTGTTCCGATCGTTCCTGAGCGGATCTCCTCTTCCGAGGCCCCGAGACTGATCGAATACATCAAAGTTTCGTTAAGTGTTCAAGCATTTCCCACGTCTAGCAATCTTAATTACGGAGGATTTGTTTGCTTTGGCCAAAAATCTCACGGAGATTTGATGTGGTCATGTTCGATAAATTTCATGCTGGCAAAATCAGATTTCTTTATTTTGCTTGCCAATATTTAGTCCTCAAACCTCAAATGTAGCTCATCTAAAGAAATTGTTTGGCATTAAATCCTCATCACTGCTTATCTCGAAAATCCGCTCAATGAGCTTCGCTATTCCGCAACCATCGTCGCATAACTCCATTGTTAAACAATTGTCCCGCCACTTTTATATAAGGATGACCGCTCGTCATCGGGAAAAACACGCATCGCGCGCTTAAAAAACGACACGGCTCCTCGATAAATTAGCAGCATGGAATCTGGATTATTAAACTAACGTATGTTGTTATCGTTTATGGAGATAAATTGAGGCAAATTAAATTTCGAGCGGGGTGCAAAAGCGACGTCATTCACGACACCACAGCATAAACATTTCTCACGTTCGTGATTTAAAGGAAAAAAACAACAAATCATGAATTTCCCCGGAATTCTCTCTTCTTGTCCAACGTGGACGGCCACTGGCGCGCCCTCCAAATCGAAATTCCTGTTTTCCTCAATTGGACTGACAATTTCTCCCTTCACATTTCTTCCCCCGCCCCCCGCGCCCCAAGAAAAGAAAATATAAAAATTAGAAATAAAGACCCCAGAAAAATGGAAAAGAAAGAGCAAATCGAGCTCGAAATGGAACTTTTTTCCTCTGTGGGTTAACTTCATCCTTTTGGAGAAGAGAAGGAAGCTTCTTCTTCTGTGCTTGGGATCATCAATCAATCAATCAATCGATCAATCAAGAAAAGGGGCCGAGCTTTCCATGGTCAAAACGATTCGATTCTCGTGCAAACTATTTGCTTTTTAATGGCGTATAAAGTGGATCAAGAATACGATTATCTGTTCAAGATCGTGTTGATCGGAGACTCGGGCGTGGGGAAATCCAACATTCTCTCCCGATTCACACGAAATGAGTTTTGCTTGGAGTCCAAATCCACCATCGGTGTCGAATTCGCCACCAGGACTCTCCAGGTTCAATTCGTTTCCCCTCTTCTTGATCTTTCTTGATTAGAATAATGGTATTTTTCTTCTCTTTTTTTTTGCTTGCCTGGATTAATTTGTCTTTGCATTCTAATTAATTTCCGCGATTACGGATTGGCGTGGCGCGCGATTGGATCCTCCGGTGATGTTTTTGCGTTCTCGGGTTTATTTCTTTGAAGCGTTTCCGATTTCGACACGGAAGGTCCCGTCGATCGGAATCGACCGAGGAAGTTTTCTTAATGTTGTCCGGTGATTTTCCGTTATCGGGTTATATTGAAATGATCGAAATCAGATTGTTTTTCGGCTTCTTGTTTTTTTTTTATCATTTTCCTTCTTATTGAATCTGACCAAAAGTTTGTGTTTCCAAAGCATCTAATTCCTTGAAAATAAAGAATTTGCAGGGTTCTTGAAGACGATAGGAATATATTATTTTTTGATAATGAAACCTTTCCGATCTACAACTGCTAATAAAATTCAGTTTTTTTTGAAAATAAAATCGTAAAAGTAATCTTTTTGAAATTGAATTTGCGAACCAAGATGACCATGGATTAATTGTTCCGACTTTTATATCATTCAGGTCGATGGCAAGACGGTTAAGGCTCAGATATGGGACACCGCCGGGCAGGAGCGGTACCGCGCCATCACGAGCGCTTACTACCGAGGCGCGGTCGGGGCGTTGCTGGTCTACGACATCACCAAGAGGCAGACGTTCGACAACGTCCACCGGTGGCTCCGCGAGCTCCGCGACCACGCCGACTCCAACATCGTCATCATGCTGGCCGGGAACAAGTCCGACCTCAACCACCTGAGGGCTATCTCGGCGGAGACGGCGGAGGCCATGGCCGAGAGGGAGAACTTGTCGTTCCTCGAGACGTCGGCGCTGGAGGCGTTCAACATCGAGAACGCGTTCCAGAAGGTCCTGCTCGACATCTACCACACCATCAGCCGGAAGGCGCTGGCCGCGGAGGAGGCGGCCTCGAACCCCGGGGTGCTCCCTCACGGCACCACGATCAACGTCGGGAATTTCTCGGGTAATTTCGGCAAGAGAACTTGCTGTTCAAATTGATGGCAAAGTAGAAGTCAAATTGGAAAAGAGAGAATGCTACATCTACTAAGAAGATCTTTCCAAAAAAGGGTAGGAAAAGAAATTCTTTCTATCTGTCGACCCGTACACGAAATTGGAAAAAAAAAAAAAAGGGTAGAAGAACAGTCCCTTTGTTAAGCTTCTATTTGTTGATTTCTATGTATAGGAATCAGTTTTGCTAGTTGGCAAAATGTTGCGTAAAGGATATCATCATGAAAGAAAACAATAAATGAATGTTTCAAAACTTGTTTTTTTTTATTTCATATGCTTTTATAGTAGTTTTTTTTTTTTTGCGGTTCATAATGTAAAGCACCATTTATCATATCTCCTTCAAGCTAAGGATCTGTGCAGTCGATTGTTCATTTTCTCATGAGAGTGTCTTCGAGGGCGGACGATAATGGCAGATTTGGATATTCAGGTGGGACTTCAAGCTTTTTTATCCTTGTCTATAAAATTATGATGTCATCTAACCTAATGTTATTCAATTTCTAGTATTTATCTGATTAGGTTACCTGCGTTTTGGTTCGACATTTGGAGGACGTTTTTACGGAAATGCAAAGACTTTTAGGTTAAAAGGGTTTTGATCTTTAGATTAGGGCCGTGGAAAGCAATTTTTTCGTAAAAAAAAAAATTGCAAAGAGAAGATTGTAGAAATCTGTCTGTGAAGCTGTTGAAGCCGACAACCTCAGCGAAAACAGCCCTGCCGCCGCCGCCTCCTCCATCGGCCCAGCATGCCGTCGCTCTCTCTTCTCCCGGCTCCAAAAAAACTCGGCCACCGCTCGACTAGGGCTTGCACGGCTCCATCTACTAGGGTTTGAAATTGAGCACGAGCGTCACGTAACCCTCGGCTAGTGTCGCGCGACCGTTAGCGAGCTAGATCCGTTAAAAAAGAAAAGAAATCAAAATAGAGACCCCGGCAAGGCGAGCCAAGCAACATCTGGAGTCGACATTGCTCGACCCTTGGCCGGTGTCCCTGACCTCCTCCGTAAAATTCCACGTGAACGGTTTCAGAGTGTCCTAAGATGTGGCCCCTCAATGGTAAAAATGTAACATGAGAAAACTAGAAAAGGCAATAAGAAAAAAGGAAAAAAAATCATTAAATTCCGAAAAATTACCTTCCGAAAATGCTGAAAGCTCTCAACTATCTGGTCTTTCAGTTTTGCGAATAACCGACTTCTCCCCAGAGCGATCCCAAAACAAATTCGCCGAACACCTTAACCTTTTTTCGAAAGATTCTAAAGGCCGAAAGTCCATTCGAAAAGCTAACTAAATGCACCCTCGATTTCATAGCAGGGGTGCTTTTGAACTTTGGCTACGAGCCACCAGCATAAGAAAAGATTTGCAATGAAGGCCAGGAAAAGTGGAGATTACAGCTTTTGGACCCAAAGGCTTAGAATTTCCCCACGTGGAATAGGCACTAATTATTCATACTAATCTAAGTTGGACCCAAAAGGGAAAAAGATTATTTGACTGATGCACTTCAACCCCAAAGTCAAAACATTCATTGAGCAGAGACCTTACCAAAGTTAATGTAATTATGAAAAAAAATGATCTTGGTAATCGCCAATTTAAAACAAAGTTAATTGATGCTTAGGAAGATTGGACAAGATCTTTCTTTCTAGCGGGCGGCGTTAGAATATTTAGCATGCAACCCAAGAACTTATCAAATTTGCCTTTTTCAAATTCTATCGTACTCATCTTCAAATAAAATAGACGTGAAAGTTAAGGAATAACCCTCCAATTTTCTTTTTTTTTAAACAAACGAATCCTTTATTAATTTATTTTTTCCGATCTTTGATTTCACTTTTCGATTATCTTTTTCCTTTTCTTTTTCTTTTTTAATCTCTGAGCTTGCCTTTGCTAGGGACTGTTTTGAATATATGCGACCAGAGGAGCAGGGTCTCTTCTCGAATCTCATCGGCTATGGTGCACTAGTGGTTGTTTTAATATGAGCTTAAATTAGCCCATCAAGTTTAATTGAATAAAAGCCCGAATTAATTCAAAAAACTTGGAATTAAATAAAAATTAAAAGATAAAAGCCTAAGCCTAAGCCTAAGCCCATTAGGACTAGGAAATCCGATCAATTAACCTAGGGTTGCAATATAAATATGTGATTATACCCTTCAATGCAAGGGGAGGCTCTCATAATTTTCAAGATCAGAGTTTTAGAGAGAGTAGAGGAGGCCACACAATCGAGAGTATACGAGAGTATACGACCACAATTCTAAGAGAGAAGAGGGACATATGTCCGTAAGCTGAGAGAACACAATCAGGATCACAAAAGAATGTTGTTCCTTTTCGTGTTGTGGCCGTGGCTTTTCTTTTTGCCACAGTGAACAGCTTCATGCCTCGGTTGTTGCTTGTCTCTTGTGGTACCTGCCGCATCGTCAACCTCCCGCGGACCCCTTTGTGGCATCGACGTTCAAATCCGGCAACTTAGTCCGACGAGGCATCTTGTAGCATTGGCACTGTTCGAGTCCATTATTGGGGCAGCCACCATTGCTCATACTGTCCTTACACCTGCGAGTCCTCTAAGTGATGTCCCAGCTGTGGTCCTCTACAGGAGAGCGAGTTTCAGGCAATGCTTGGCCAAGCAGACGAACTCTAGCGAATTCCCACTGATGATCCAACCACATGCAGCATCCTTGTCAATCAACCACTAATTTTAGTCAGAGTTTCTCCTGCAACCACAGCAAGTCCCTGGAGTGCTTTCGATAGTCCGTAACAATCCGTTGCTGAGTTTTTTTCGCAGGTTCCAGCAATTTCAACAATTTTCCAGCAAGTTTTTAGTGCTTCCTTCGAGCACGTCTCTTCCTACCAGAACAACAGGTCAACGACAACCCAGGAGTTGCTGCTTCCACTAATCCGCAGTGGTTCGTGGAGTCCACCTTGCTGTGGGCGACACCACTGTGAACCATCACACAGCTGAACACTGGGATCCCTTTGGTTGAGACCTCATCTTTGGCCGCTAGTTCACCAAGCCGAGGAGCCCATCACCACGAGCATCATCGCCGCCGCCACCGTCCTCGTGGCCGCGCCCGCCGCTAGCCACACCGTCCCGATCCGTAAGCCCGATTCGGCACCGAGTTCGAATTTGGAAGATATCCGCAAATTAGGTAAGGTCATTATCCGAATATTTTCCGAAATATTTAATTTCCTAAGTTTTCGGTGTTTGAATATTTCGTGGATATCCTTTGGTGGATTGCTAAATCTTAGGATAATATTTGCGATATCCGCAATATTTGAAACACTTAAAATTAAGAATTTTGCCTAATTTAGCAACGTATCTGGACGACTATCCGACCTTATTCCTAAGGTACGATACGCGGCGATACGGAAAATCGTTATCTTGTCCATAATCACTTGGACACGATAATAGATTTTATTTGCTTTCCAAATTTGACCAATCAACTTTCCGTCGATATCTATAACCCTATAGATATGACCGTTAGTTTGATTTCTTTGCCTCATTTAAATTTGATAAGAAAAATTTTGCGGATTGTGTGGATATTAATTTGATGGTGTTGTTTATCTCTTATTTGATTTTGTTGCTTTAAAAGAAAAGCCAAAAAGATTAAATGCAATTTGAATTGATTTCTTAGAAGATAATGTTACATGTTTAGAATATATCTAGATAACTTTTTTTTTAGAATAGGACAACCAAGATCTGCTAGAAAGATAAGATAATTTCTAATTTAAATTAGGAATTAGGGTAATTTGTTTCCTAGTTTAATTAGATATTATTCTAACCTTGATAGTTCAATTTGGGTTGATTTTAATTTCGAATTTTGATAAAAAAAATACCAAAAAGAGTGTTCTAGAATAGGTTAATTTGCTTTCTTTAGTCTAAAATTGCATGCTTAGATAATTGGTATTTTTAATTCTGAATTTCATAAAAATACCAAAAATAAATCATTTGCCCGTCATTAGAAATAGGTCATATTGTCGCGTGTCATATAGCTTGCACGTTAGGCTGCATTAATCGCATGTTAATTTTTGCATGTCATTACATATAGGTTAGCTTTCATTGAAATAAGTGAAAATCCTAAAAAATATTGAGTGAACTGCTTGCTAATTAGAAATCATATTAGGATTATTGATGTGATTTTCTAGCTGACAATGCAGATGCTTATGTTGCTTTGAGGTAAGTAAATTTCTCAATCTTACAATTTATTTAATGTTTTGATTATTGAGTATTACTTTGGTGGTTTGCGCACCCGTATGATCACCTCACATGTTACTGCCTAAGTTAAGATAAATCCAAACTGTCTGCCAAAACACTTTTTGAAAGGAAAAGATACCGAAAGGGCGTTAGACTAGATCTAGCGTAATCAAGTTCCCGAGCTTAGAATTTCTGGTTCGTAGGAATAAAACATATCTCCATATGTTTTATTTAGGTTTCTAATCGACCTACCATAAATAGATTAGTGGCGACTCCAAGCATGAAAATATTTGCACGTTAAGAACTTAAATCCTAAGTTGCGAATTGGTAGGGCTTGGGAAGGCCTGAGTTAAGCTTAGTCTTAATAATCCATTAGCCTGAGAAAATTTTAGGTCGCGACACACTACAACAAAAATCTCCATTTGTTAGTAGCAACAAATCATAAAAGATGAACGTGTAAAACAAAATGAATAATAAAGAGTTCAAAACGCGTAACATGAAACCTAAACGTCTTGCTCACGGAGGAGTCAAAAACCACGATAAAAGTCAAGGAGTTGCTCTCGGAGGAAGGAATTTTATTTTCGTTCACCCAAGCCTTATGTAATATTGTACATGTCATGCTCTATTTTAGGGTTACCTTGGTTCCTTATATGTTTCTCGGTCCGATTCGGTTCGTTTCAAGGATCGAGAACTAAACCGCATAATATAGTTCCAAAAAATATATAATTGAGAACCTGACCAATTCCTATGAAACTTGCAACCAGACTGGGTCCCATGGCTTAGTTCGATTCGTTTCTTGGTTATACTCAGGAACCATGCTCATCCCTAATGTTTGAGAAGCAAGCAAAAATGAGGAAAATAAAAATTTGTTGTTTATTAGGTAAAAAAGGGAAAAAATATCTAATAAACAACAAGTTTTCACTCTCCCCATTTGAATCTTTTGTGTTGCTCCAATTGGTACTTCTAGTGTTAATATTGCTTTCTTCTAGTTAAGTACATTTTGAGGTCGCTGAATTTTGTTGTTTGTGCGACTTATTTCTCTAAGCTTTTTCTTTTGTGCAATCTAACTTTTTTCATTAATTTATTCGATCAAGTCATTTATTCATCTACGGTTATTAATGCTGTCATTCGGCTGACGTGATATTGCCGATGCAATCAAGTTGGAACACTAATCTGGATGTACAATAGGTTTAGGACTGATTGAATAATTTTTCCGATAAAAATGACATGTTTAGATGAGTTCTCTGTATCACAAAATATCCTAGCATATTATTTATTTAATAATTTTTCAGTGTATATATCTCTTCTGCATTGGACTACTCAAACATATTCATAAATATTTTTTTGTCGTTTTACCATTTTTCTCGTGGATTTACATTGCATATCTTATGAATTGTTCAATTTAGCAGCACAAATTACTATTTTATTAGCTCGAAGCTAGAGCTTCACAGGGCTCAATGTAATATAACCAGAGACTTTTGAGCCATGCCTGCCTTTCTTTATGCCTTTTTCTTTTATTGAACAAGTCACAAGAATTGTCAAGTTTAACCCATATAAGGATCAAGATCTTTATATGTGGTCCATAAGAGCTTTTAGATGAACTAATTCGAACTTAGTCACCGCGCGAAATAACGTTTTCTTTAAGCACATGTTACCTGATGTATATGCAAATACAGATGTGCAACAGAACTGATAGAAATGATCAAATAGATTTCGAGGTGAAGGTTAAAAATTACAAGTACGTTTCGGGTTCCAAAACTTAAAAAAAAATGTATAATCATCCCCCCTATGCTCACTCTGTACCTTGTATTCCGTGTTGTTGTTCATATGCGCAGTAGTGTACCCTATTAAAAATATAAGTACCGATACGTAGTAAAATCGATTTTGCAAATCGATCTAGTAAGTGAGGTAACGGATTTCAGTTGAATACCCTGTAAGCATTGCCTCCTTGTAGTCGGTATATTGTGAGATTTGTAGAACCAATACATCGCCACCCTAAGATTTGAAGCGAAAATAAAAACAACAGTATGTATGAAGGATGTTTGATGCCTAGAAAACAGACATTTCATCTAAAGCGATTAAACAAGAACAATTGGTGGGTATCGGTTGGTATCATTAATAATATTACAACCTTCAATTCCGTTGAGATGTCAATTTCAATCTCACAAACATAGACACTAATGCAATTTGAACCGAGACAAAATAAAAATTAAGTTGTGAATCTAAGAGTCTCGATCGCAAGAAATTTCTCGCTGAAAGCAACGTAAATATCCAGTAATTAACTAACACAAGCATGAGATCTCACGCTTCCAAAAGTCCCGAGATCGATCGATCTCTAAACCCACGAGATGCCCGAACTTAATCTAACCGAAATTGGGGCATAGAAAATTGATAGAAGCGATGGATGGAATTGGGCCGTTTAGCGACACGTGTTAAAGTCATGGATCTTGTAGTTTTACACCAAAGAAAAATCTTGGATATGATTCTTCCTCCTCCTCCTCCTTTTTCCCCCTCAAAGGGTTTTCTTTGTCTTTCTTTTCTTGGTGGTGTCCCACGAAGGGTTGAGATGCTACGAATTGTCGTAACTAATGATGCCTCCTAAGAAGTCGCTTTCAAAGACCATCGGATCGAATCGTAGGCCATAAATGGTCGATCATTTTCGCAACTCCCTTTCACCAACGATAGGAAATTTGACAAGAAAAAATAAAACCCGAACTTTAAAAAAAAAAATTACAATAAGTATCCATGCTGATCGTGAACCGAGCTCATCCCAACCGTCGATCGCGCCGTAGCATTTCGAGTTCGGATTCGCCGTAGCACTTCCTCACGACGCTGAGCATCATCACCTTCCTCTGACCTACGCCCGCACATGTTCGCTTTTCTCGTCCATTCGGCATGATCGAGAGGAGGCATGCGAAAAACATATCCGTCCCTCTTCTGTCCGCCTCTGTTGCTGTATAACTCTGTTCTGATCTGAGTAAAGAGAGATGAAGGAGATGGAGGAGATGGAGAAGAAGAAGCAGGAGAAAGAAGCGAGGGATGGAGACGAGGAGAAGTGGGTGCACGACTCGTCCGTGGATCACGGAGGAAGGCTCCCTCTTCGAGCTTCCACTGGCGTCTGGAAAGCCGCTCTCTTCATCATCAGTATGCTTCCACGACCCAACACCACCACCTTCTTCTTCTTTCTTCCTTCTTCCTTCTCCTAGTATTGATCTAAGCGATAAGTTAACCAGATGCTTACAAACGATTCGCTTCGCTGCTTCTTGTTCTGTACACGTGGATGGTCAAATTACACCTCGTAAGCTATGGCGGCTGTTAGGATTTGATTTTTATTTGATGCGGAGCACACCCGGGACCGTGCAAAGGCATACGAACACCGACACGAAAAATCATATATAATTTTTCTTTTTGTAATTTTTAAAAACGCGAAACGTTATTTTTTTTTTCCATTTCCATTTTTTCAGAGGGAAAAGTGTACTTTGTAGCAGAACCCGAAATTAAAAACTTGCCCGTCCATTTCGAGATTATATGTATACTCACGTTAATAAAGTACCCCATGCAAGACTATATCGCAAAAAAAAAAAACAAGGAAATAAAGCGGATATTGAATTTACGAGGTTCAATCTGTGCAACCTACTCTACCGAGAGAACAGCCCAACATCTGAAATGGAGATCACAGTCATACTCTAATCACTCAGATACTTTCGACATCGTCCTATCACACAATAATTCACACGGTGTTTTGCCCTCACGATTTTTTGTGACACAATCACTTATCCTCAGCGAGAGAATTCACAGATATGATCACCAGATGTATTGGATCTCTTGAAAAAGGCCAAGCCGCAATCGAACTTTGAAAGAACCGAGACACCCCACCTATTCTTTCCACCCTAGTCAAACGATGCTTCAATCCGACAGAGTTTCCCTCGTTTTGCTTTTACCATTGTCGGAGTAGGAATCAAAGTCCAATCCAGACTTTTTCATGAAGTGTCTCTACAATATGGACCGAGTTTCGGCATACTTTGATCTGGTCGGAATTTGCACCGGCTCAAACTCGAGGCATGACACGTAGTAATTGTACTCGTTTGATGGACGGTGCGATAGTTAGTCGAAACTGAAATATATATATTCGAGGCTCTATCGGTCAACATTTTCTCGGAGGTTCACAGGAAGAGTTTCATGGGTGATTGGACTACTTAGTTTTTTTTTGGGTCGAAAGATTGGACTACTTAGTTAATAGAGTGGAATCGTATAAACTGATTAAGCTGATCGGGTATTAACATATGTTCCAAACTTGCCTGTTCTTAGCTTCATTTAGGATACTCGAAGTCGTGTCGCGTATCCGATGCTGTAATACTTCTTCATCTCCCACGCGACGTCGACGGCATGGTCATTGTACTCGAGATCTAAAGCCACCACCACAGCTTGAGATCTCGTGATCTCCCCGGTTTTCTTTTCCCTTTTCCTTTCTCATTCAGGGTAGAGTTAGAGAATGTAATCGACGCGAACGATATAGCACACCGTGGCTAATATGAGTATATAAGCACGGAAGGAGCCAAGGCAAACAAATTGATTAACAATCAGCACTTTTAATATGTTTTAAGCAACAAACAGAGAGTAAAAAGAGGTCATTTCCTGCTTCATATGAATTTCCTCTATATGTTTCATCGATGGAAAAGTTCAATGACAAAGCTGTCAATTTTCAATTTGGATTGCAGCAATTGAGTTCAGTGAAAGGCTGAGTTATTTCGGAATAGCAACAAATTTGATCACATACCTCACCAGAGCGATCCATCAGGACCTCAAGACAGCTGCCAAGAACGTCAACTACTGGGCCGGCGTCACCACGCTGATGCCCTTGATCGGTGGCTTCCTAGCCGACGCCTACACCGGCCGGTTCCCCATCATCCTAGTCTCGTCCCTCGTCTATCTTGTGGTAATGAATCGACTACCTCTAACTAATCAGTCGACTAAATTTGCAACAGCATTTTCAGGAAAAAAAACGTTCCCTGGCACTCGTTGAGCGAAACTTCATTCCGAATTTTTCATGGATGGACGGTTATTGCAAAGGGCGTTTCGCGGGCCACTTGTCGACTGAGCTTCTGATGCTAAATTTTGGGCAAAATGTGCAGGGTCTGAGCCTTCTCACGATGTCTCAGTTCATCCCTAGCTTGAGGCCATGTGACAGTAGCAGCAGCCCTTGTAGCCGAACCCGAAAAGTCCACGAGGTCGTGCTCTTTGTGGCCCTGTACTTGATATCCATAGGAACCGGGGGCCACAAGCCGTGCCTAGAGAGCTTCGGGGCAGACCAATTCGACGACAACCACGCCGAAGAGCGGAAGAAGAAGATGTCCTACTTCAACTGGTGGAACTTTGCGCTCTGTTGTGGCCTCTTGCTGGGAGTGACAATCATAGTCTATGTCCAGGACTATGTGAGTTGGGGCGTTGCCGATCTCATCCTTGCCGTCACGATGGCAGTCACGATCGGGACTTTCTACACCGGGAGGTCCTATTATCGGTACCTAGCTCCCGAAGGAAGCCCTCTCATGCCGTTACTGCAGGTTTTGGTGGCGGCAATCCGGAAGCGAAACCTGCCTCACCCGTCGAGTCCCGACTCGCTCTTCGAAGCCTCCGCATCAGAGAGTTCTCACAAGCGACTCCTTCACCACACGAATCGACTGAGGTATGCAACAAAAACTGAGTCAATCTGATATCGATATAAGCCTCTCGCAGTACCAATTTCGCGCTTCTCTTGGTCATTCCTAGTCCTGCCGCTCTCGTCTCACACCTCTTGAACTTTGATTGAAATTAAACCCATTTAGCTAACTCGTACTTCACTGGTTTTAAATTTGATTCATGTATGAACAGGTTTTTCGACAAAGCCGCGATTCTCGAGGGAGGCGAGGAGCTCTCCAATGGAGAGAAATATGATCCGTGGAGACTTGCAACGGTGACCCAAGTGGAAGAGATGAAGCTGGTGCTGAACATGATCCCCATTTGGCTGACCTCATTGCCCTTCGGGGTATGCGTCGCGCAGGCCTCGACTTTCTTCGTCAAGCAAGGCGTGGTGATGGACCGGAGGATTGGCGGAGGGGGCCGCAGCTTCGAGATCCCCGCGGCCAGCACGTACGCCCTCGGCGCCGTCGGGATGATAATCTCGGTGACCATCTACGAGAAACTGCTTGTCCCATTCCTGAGGAAATCCACGGGCAACGAGAGAGGCATAAACATACTCCAGCGGATCGGATTTGGTATGATCTTCTCAGTCGCGGCCATGTCGGTCGCGGCGTTCGTCGAGACGAAGCGGCTAAGGATGTGGAAACACGACATCCTCACGCAAGGAAGGGCTTTGACCAAACCATCCATGAGCGTGTTCTGGCTAGCGCCGCAGTTCCTCATCCTTGGCCTCGGGGATGGGTTCACGCTCGTCGGCCTGCAAGAGTACTTCTACGACCAAGTCCCCGACTCGATGAGGAGCCTTGGGATCGCGATATACCTGAGCGTGATTGGGGGCGGGAGCTTCCTGAGCAGCTTCCTCATAACCATCGTCGACCACGTCACGAGGCGGGCCGACGGCGGCGGCGGCGAGGGCGAGGGCTGGGTCGGGAAGGACTTGAACTCGAGCCGCCTCGACCGGTTCTACTGGCTGCTCGCGGCAATAAACCTGGTGACCATCTGCGTTTATGTGGCCATTGCAAGGAGGTACACCTACAAGAATGTGCAGAGGAGGGTGGTGGGTGTGAGCGATTGCAGAGAAAATGGTGAAGAAGATCATGAGGCAAGGGCTTGATGATTCCCCCCAGTGCAAATTTGATTAATCTCCATTTGTTACTAGCAACAACTCATAAAACATGAATATGTAAAACAAAATGAATAGTAAAGAGTTCAAAACGCGTAACATAAAACCTAAATGTCTTGCTCACGGAGGAGTCAAAAACCACGATAAAAGTCAAGGAGTTGCTCTCGGAGGAAGGAATTTTATTTTCGTTCACCCAAGCCTTATGTAATATTGTATATGTCATGCTCTATTTTAGGGTTACCTTGGTTCCTTATATGATTCTCGGTCCGAAGCTAGAGCTTCACAGGGCTCAATGTAATATCACCAGAGAACTTTGAGCCATGCCTGCCTTTCTTTATGCCTTTTTCTTTTATTGAACAAGTCACAAGAATTGTCAAGTTTAACCCATATAAGGATCGAGATCTTTATATGTAGTCCATAAGAGCTTTCAGATGAACTAATTCGAACTTAGTCACCGCTCGAAAATAACGTTTTCTTAAGCACGTGTTACCCGATGTACATGCAAATACAGATGTGCAACAGAACCGATAGAAATGATCAAATAGATTTCGAGGTGAAGGTTAAGAATTACAAATACGTTTAGGGTTCCAAAACTTAAAAAAAAATGTATAATCATCCCCCCTTATGCTCACCCTGTACCTTGTATTCCGTGTTGTTGTTCATACACGAAGTAGTGTACCCTATTAAAAATAAAAGTACCGATACGTAGTAAGATCGATTTTGCAAATCGATCTGGTAAGTCAGGTAACGGATTTCAGTTGAATACCCTGTAAGCATTGCCTCCTTGTAGTCGGCATATTGTGAGATTTGTAGAACCAATACATCGCCACCCTAAGATTTGAAGCGAAAAAAAAAGAAAAAGAACAATAATATGTGTGAAGAATGTTGATGCCTAGAAAACGGACATTTCATCTAAAGCGATTAAACAAGAGCAATTGGCTGGTCCTGGCTGGTAACATTAACAATAGTACAACCTTCAATTCGGTTGAGATGTCAATTTCAATATCACGAAAATAGACACCAATGCAATTTGAACCAAGACAAAATAAAAATTAAGTCGTGAATCTAAGAGTGTCGATCGTGAGGAAATTTCTCGCTGAAAGCAACATACATATCCAGTAATTAACTAACACAAGCATTGAGATCTCACGCCTCCAAAAGCCCCGAGATCGATCGATCTCTAAACCCACGAGATGCCCGAACTTAATCTAACCGAAATTGGGGCATAGAAAATTGATAGAAGCGATGGATGGAATTGGGCCGTTTAGCGACACGTGTTAAAGCCATGGATCTCGCAGTTTTACACCAAAGAAAAATCGTGGATATGATTCTTCCTCCTCCTCCTTCTTTTTCCCCCTCAAAGGGTTTTCTTTATCTTTCTTTTCTTGGTGGTGTCCCACGGAGGGTTGAGATGCTACGAATTGTGTAACTAATGATGCCTCCTAAGAAGTCGCTTTCGAAGGCCATCGGATCGAATCGTAGGCCATCAATGGTCGATCATTTTCGCAACTTCCTTTCGCCCACGAAAGGAAATTTGACAAGAAAAAATAAAACCCGAACTTTAAAAAAAAAAATAACAATAAGTATCCACGCTGATCGTGAACGGAGCTCATCCCATCCGTCTGATCGCACCATAGCATTTATAGTCCGGATCTGCCAGCTACAAAATAAAAGAAGCACCACGCGTTCCTCGCGGCGCTGAGCATCATCACACGTGCTTGCGGCGCCCACAGGTGCTCGCTTTTCTCGTCCCACTCGGCATGATCGAGAGGTGGCATGCCGAAAAACCATGTCCGTCCCTCTTCCTGTCCGCCTCTGTTGCTGTATAAATCTGTTCCGATCCGAGCAAGAGAGAGACGAAGGAGACGGAGGAGACGGAGGAGATGGAGAAGAAGCAGCAGGAGAAAGAGGCGAGGGAAGGAGACGAGGAGAAGTGGGTGCACGACTCGTCCGTGGATCACAGAGGAAGGCTCCCTCTCCGAGCTTCCACTGGCGTCTGGAAAGCCGCTCTCTTCATCATCAGTATGCTTCCACCACCCAACACCACCACCTTCTTCTTCTTCTTCTTTCCTTCTTCCTTCTCCTCGTATTGATCTTACTGTTAAGTTAACCAGATGCTCACAAACGATTCGCTTCGCTACTTCTTGTTCTGTACACGTAGATGGTCAAATTACATCTCGTAAGCTATGGCGCCTGTTAGGATTTGATTTTTGGTTTGATGCGGAACACACCCGGGACCGTGCGAAGCATACAAACACCGACACGAAAAATCATATATAATTTTTCTTTTTGTAATTTTTAAAAACCCGAAACTTTATCTTTTTTTTCCATTTCCATTTTTTAAACCCGAAATTAAAAATCTGTCCGTCCATTTCGAGATTATATATACACCATGCAAGACTATATCGCAAAAAAAAAAAACAAAACCAGGAAATAAATCGGACATTAAATTTACGAGGTTCGATTTGTGTAACCTACTCTATCGAGAGGACAACTCAACATCTGAAATGGAGATCACAATCACATGTTAGTCACTCGGACACTTTCGATGCTGCCCCCATCACACAATAATTCGCACTGTGTTTTGCCTTCACGATTTTTTGTGACACAATCACTTATGCTCATCGAGAGAATTCACAGATCTTATCACCAGATGTATTGGATCTCTTGAAAAAGGCCGAGCCGCAATCGAACTTTGAAAGAACGAGACACCCCACCTATTCTTTCCACCCGAGTCAAACGATGCTCCAAGTCCGACAGAGTTTCCCTCGTTTTGCTTTTACCATTGTTGGACTAGGAATCAAAGTCCAATCCAGACTTTTTCATGAAGTGTCTCTACAGTATGGACCGAGTTTCGGCATACTTCGATCCGGTCGGAATTTGCACCGGCTCAAACTCGTGACATGACACGTAGTAATTGTACTCGTTTAATGGACGGTGCGATAGTTACTCGAAACTTGAAAATATATATTTATGCGAGGCTCTATCAGTCAACACAGGAGCTTCGCAGGAAGAGTGTCGTGGGTGATTGGACTAATTAGTTAATAGAGTGGAATCGTATAAACTGATTAAGCTGGATCAGGTATTAACATATGTTCCAAACTTGCATGTTCTTAGCTTCATTTAGGATTACTTGAAGTCGTGTCGCGTGTCCGATTCTGCAATGATACTTTGTCGTCTCCCGCACGACGTCGACGACATGGTCATAGTAGTCGAGATCTAAAGCCACTGCAGTGATCTCCGGCGTTCTTTTCCCTTTTTCTTTCTCGTTCAGGGTAGAGTTAGAGAATGCAATCGACGCAAGCGATATAGCACGCCGAAGCTAATATGTGTATATAAGCACGGACGGAGCCAAGGCAAACAAATTGATTAACAATCAGCACTTTTAAATCTGCTTTAAGCTACGAACACAGAGCGACAAAAATGTCATTTCCCGCGTCATATGAATTTCCTACATCTGTTTCATCAACGGAAAAGTTCGATGACAAGGCTGTCAGATTTTCAATTTGGATTGCAGCAATTGAGTTCAGTGAGAGGCTGTGCTATTTCGGAATAGCCACAAATTTGATCACATACCTCACCAGAGTGATCCATCAGGACCTGAGGACAGCTGCCAAGAGCGTCAACTACTGGGCCGGCGTCACCACGCTGATGCCCTTGATCGGTGGCTTCCTAGCCGACGCCTACACCGGCCGGTTCTCCATCATCCTAGTCTCGTCCCTCGTCTATCTTGTGGTAATGAATCGACTACCTCTAACTAATCAGTAGACTAAATTTGCAACAGCATTTTCAGGAAAAAAAACGTTCCCAGGCACTCGTTGAGCGAAACTTCATTCCGAATTTTTCGAGGACGTTTCGCGGGTCACTTGTCGACCGAGCTTCTGATGCTAAATGTGGGGCAAAATGTGCAGGGTCTGAGCCTTCTCACAATGTCTCGGTTGATCCCTAGCTTGAGGCCATGTGACAGTAGCAGCAGCCCTTGTAGCCGAACCCGAAAAGTCCACGAGGTCGTGTTCTTTGTGGCCCTGTACTTGATATCCATAGGCACCGGGGGCCACAAGCCGTGCCTAGAGAGCTTCGGGGCCGACCAATTCGACGACAACCACGCCGAAGAGCGGAAGAAGAAGATGTCCTACTTCAACTGGTGGAACTTTGCGCTCTGTGGTGGCCTCGTGCTGGGAGTGACAATCGTAGTCTATGTCGAGGACTATGTGAGTTGGGGCGTTGCCGATCTTGTCCTTGCCTTCACGATGGCGGTCACGATCGGGGCTTTCTACACCGGGAGGTCCTATTATCGGTACCTAGCTCCCGAAGGAAGCCCTCTCACGCCATTACTGCAGGTTTTGGTGGCGGCAATCCGGAAGCGAAACCTGCCTCACCCGTCGAGTCCCGACTCGCTCTTCGAAGCCTCCTCATCAGAGCGTTCTCACAAGCGACTCCTTCACCACACGAATCGACTGAGGTATGCAACAAAAACAGAGTCAAATCTGATATCGATATAAGCCTCTCGCAGTACCAATTTCGCGCTTCTCTTGGTCATTCCTAGTCCTGCCACTCTCAGTCTCACGCCTCTTGAACTTTGATTGAAATTAAACCCATTTAGCTAACTCGTACTTCACTGGTTTTAAATTTGATTCATGTATGAACAGGTTTTTGGACAAAGCCGCGATTCTCGAGGGAGGCGAGGAGCTCTCCAATGGAGAGAAATATGATCCATGGAGACTTGCAACGGTGACCCAAGTGGAAGAGCTGAAGCTGGTGCTGAACATGATCCCCATTTGGCTGACCTCATTGCCCTTCGGGGTATGCATCGCGCAGGCCCCGACTTTCTTCGTCAAGCAAGGCGTGGCGATGGACCGGAGGATTGGCGGAGGGGGCCGCAGCTTCGAGATCCCCGCGGCCAGCACGTACGCCCTCGGCGCCGTCGGGATGATAATCTCGGTGACCATCTACGAGAAACTGCTTGTCCCATTCCTGAGGAAATCCACGGGCAACGAGAGAGGCATAAACATACTCCAGCGGATCGGATTTGGTATGATCTTCTCAGTCGTGGCCATGTCGGTGGCGGCGTTCGTCGAGGCGAAGCGGCTTAGGATGTGGAAACACGACATCCTCACGCAAGGAAGGGCGATGACCAAACCATCCATGAGCGTGTTCTGGCTAGCGCCGCAGTTCCTCATCCTCGGCTTCGGGGACGGGTTCGCACTCGTCGGCCTGCAAGAGTACTTCTACGACCAAGTCCCCGACTCGATGAGGAGCCTTGGGATCGCTTTATACCTGAGCGTGCTCGGGGGCGGGAGCTTCCTGAGCAGCTTCCTCATAACCATCGTCGACCACGTCACGAGGCGGGCCGACGGCGGCGGCGGCGAGGGCGAGGGCTGGGTCGGGAAGGACTTGAACTCGAGCCGCCTCGACCGGTTCTACTGGCTGCTGGCGGCGATAAACCTGGTGACCATCTGCGTTTATGTGGCCATTGCAAGGAGGTACACCTACAAGAATGTGCAGAGGAGGGCGGTGGTTGTGAGCGATTGCAGAGAAAATGGTGAAGAAGATCATGAGGCAAGGGCTTGATGATTCCCCCTAGTGCAAATTTGAAGTTTGGTCATGCAAGAATGTGCAAGCTTTTTGCAATATTGCTAGATGATTTCATATGATTAATCACCATCTTGACTAGCAACATCGCACCTGCTGGTTCTCATGGCATTAGCATCCATCACCGATTTTTTTCGACTCGTATTTATTCGTGGATGACATGTCTTCGATTGGACTCGAATGATTTAGAAGGTATCATTTGTGATTCTAAAATAACGCAGCGTAAGGAAAGAAAGATAGACTTTAGGTTTGCGCGGACGGAACGAGAGTTGAAGACAAAGAAATGAGAGAAATTATGACGGGTCGGCCTTGAAAAGATTTACCAAGGATGAGATAGTGTGATACACATATATGAACACTATTTACAAAATTCAAGCATAAGAAATGTTTGGGAATTAGATTTCACAAAATTAGCTGTTAGAATCGTGATAAATTCCTGACCAAGTTGAATATGTTCAAACAAGAATAATGCGTAACATCATCTAAATTGTGTAAAAGGTTTATGTGATTTACTACATTAATAAAAATAAAATTATCGAAGGAAAAGTTACAAAAGACAAAAGTCATTTGAAACGTGGCAACAAAATATAGCAGACAACCTTACTATAAGAGTTTACTACATGAGATGCTCAATAATATTATTATTTTTTTTTTTTGATAACCCAGGGAACTCCCGCACGGCCGACAGCCGGGGAGTAAACCCTGAGGGCGACACGTGCTAGCCACCACACATGTGCCACCAGTTAAGTCACCCTGCGGCGCTCGGGATTCGAACACTCAACCTTTTGCGAGAGGAAGAGCGCGCGTTCCAGCAGCGCCACCTAGGCGGGTGGTCTCAATAATATTATTTATCTCGCAAAAAATAAATAATTTAAAATAAATACATGTTTTTAAAACGATCGCTCATATTATTTACGAAAAATACTTTTATCGTCCACGATAATATTTCATTATAAATTATTATCGGCAATGAAAATATTTTTTATTAACTAATTATTTCGGGCGATACAGATAATTATTTTAAAAAAATTTATATATTTTTTAAATCGTTTATTTATCGCGAAGCAAGACGAAGTCTTGATAATATACTTTAGATTATCGAAACTCCTACTTAAAATTGACTCGCTCCTCCCGCATGTTTGCATCATATTACGCAAGCAAAAAAACACCTTTCTTCCTCCTCGATGGCCGGATTTTAAACAGGATTTTCTACCAAAAAAAAAAGTTCGATAAAGAGGAATTTCCGAAACTGCCCCTCGAAGCGAAACGCAGCAAGCGCTCCACGGCCGTTTCCGCAATTCCTCAAAAACCTCCTTTTTTTCGCTTTAATTTTTTTTCTTATGTGGTGTCTGTCCTTTTCTTCGGCCATGGGGACTGCAAGAATTCTTCACGGTTCCTGCATTTCGCTTTCTCGCACTTTTTCTCGGGAAAGGCTTTTCTTTTCTCGCCCTAGAAAATCCGACCCCTCGAAGACTCTATCGACGAACGAGCGAGCGTCGTAAAATCTCTCCTTCGCCGCCCCCACCACAGCACAGCACGATCGAGCGATCCCGAGGGAGACGCTCCCCCCCCCCCCTCCCAACCCCACCGGGCGATGGCGGCGCAACCGCAGGGCGGCGGCGGCGGCGCGGCGGCGGCCATGGACCCCGCCGCGCTGGACGACATAATCGGGCGGCTGGTGGAGGTCCGATCGTCGAGGCCCGGGAAGCAGGTGCAGCTCTCGGAGTCGGAGATCAAGCAGCTCTGCGTCGCGTCCAGGGACATCTTCATGCAGCAGCCCAACCTGCTCGAGCTCGAGGCGCCCATCAAGATTTGCGGTATCGTTCGTAATCTCGAGTTCCTTTGTTGATCGCCGCATGGTTATATACCTATTGAGCCCCGAGCCGCTGGTAGTTTCATGGTTTCCTAATTTTGTTGGCGTTTCGATTGATATGAACGTCGTGTTTGTTCATTGGTTTTGTCAGTGCTTGGATTGTAGATGTTGGAAGTGGTGTATATGAGAGTTTTGCAGGCTCAGGCTGTTCCTGTTGGAAAAGTTCACGAATTTTGCCTCTCGTGTTATATCACATCGGGAAACAAAAATTCTTGGTTTATGCTAAGTCTTGCGAAGCATCTGATAATGTCACTGGATTCTATTGCGCTGCAAGTGCGATGGTTACGTACAAGGAACTAAGACTGAACGGCCGGTTGTGTGCGTCTCCCTCCTTGGAAATGTAGGCTTTATCAGGTGTTTGTGGTAATATTCTTGGAACCCGAGTTTGCAGGGGGGGAAGTTGAAGGTTTAGGAAGCAAAATGTTCTGTAAAGGTCTGGAATTTGAATAAGTGGGATGAGAACTGAGGGAAGAGGACTCGATTTGTATAATGCCATGCAGGCTCTAAGAGTTTATTGCTATTCAGAATTGTTTAGGGGCTAGATTATATGTGTTCTTCAGCATCGGCTTGAGCAAGTGCTGCATTGAGATCTAACAGGTCAACGAAGTGATGTTCAGGGGCTAAACCTTTATTGAAAGATCATACCCTAAACAATTCTCTAGAGTTTAATGTTGATCATCATGAATGTTACCACAAATTTGATTTAAGCAAAAACGAAAAGGTAAAAGTCTCCCCAAACACACACTTAGTTACAGCACGACGATATTCATAGCTATTAAGTTTTATTTATATTTATTTTTTCGTGTGGAATCGTGATTTGTTTATGGCGTCCCTAACAATTGTAAAACATCTTTTGAATTAAAAAATCTCCACGGGAATAAGACTAGACCTTTGCTCATGTCCAATGAAAAGTGGCTACTTATTAGTGACATGAGTTTGCTGACTGGCTATTTCCGTTTCTTCATTGGAGGGAATGCTGTATGGGTGCAGCAGGGGTCTGGGGGAGCATAGTGGCAGATTGTCACATACATTTGCACTTACCTTCTGATGCTTGGATGTTATCATGGTATTTTGTATGTTAATATTTCTTTTGGGCTTTAGGTGACATTCATGGACAGTACAGTGACTTACTGAGGCTTTTCGAGTACGGCGGTTTTCCTCCTATTGCCAATTACTTATTTCTTGGAGACTATGTGGATCGTGGCAAGCAGAATTTGGAGACGATATGCCTTCTGCTTGCCTATAAGATCAAGTATCCAGAGAACTTCTTTCTTCTTAGAGGAAATCATGAATGCGCTTCTATTAATAGGATTTATGGATTTTATGATGAATGCAAGCGGCGTTTTAATGTGAGACTTTGGAAAGCTTTTACCGACTGTTTCAATTGCCTCCCAGTCGCGGCTCTTATTGATGACAAAATACTATGCATGCATGGTGGTCTTTCTCCTGATCTGATAAATTTGGATCAAATAAGAAATCTACCGCGCCCGACTGCTATTCCTGACACGGGCCTGCTGTGTGATCTGCTTTGGTCTGATCCTGGCGGTAGGGATATGAAAGGATGGGGTATGAATGACAGAGGAGTCTCATACACCTTTGGTGCAGATAAAGTATCAGAATTTTTAACAAAGCATGATTTGGACCTTGTTTGTCGTGCTCATCAGGTATGGCCTTTCATGTTCTCTTTGTTGCTATTTCTTTATATATTTTGAATCATGCTAATGTATTTTTATCGTGAAAAAATGGTTATTGGACCTAGGTTGTTGAAGACGGATATGAATTTTTCGCAGATAGGCAACTAGTGACTATATTTTCAGCTCCGAACTACTGTGGTGAATTTGATAATGCCGGTGCAATGATGAGTGTTGACGAGAATTTGATGTGCTCCTTCCAAATCCTCAAGCCAGCAGAGAAGAAAGCCAAGTCATTGATGCCGACAAAGATGTGATGGTTGCTGCTGTAATTCTTCAATGAGGTCTGACCAATGCAGCTCTGTGGCTTTTACATATTTTATGATGTCATAGTGGTAGTTTCGCTTCAGATTAAGTGGAAACTTGCACCAATATCTTCACATCAGAACAGTTGCTAGTTGTGATATTGTTTTCTTGCTTTATTCCGTAACTGCATTCATGCCCAGTTTGTTAGTTGCGCTGGTTTGTAGTAATTAGTCGACTCCAGCTCATTCTCTTTTGCCTGATTTCTTAGATTTACCCAAGGGGTTGATGCAAACGGAATATACATGCACTAGTGCTATTCCTATTTTCAACTTTATAATACCAAAAATATCTTGATAATACTCCATTGGTTAGTGTGGCTAGATTGGAGATTTCTTCATGACTTTTGTGGATTCTGGTGGCAATAATCACATCTGAGATCTGGATGTTATCTTATTTGAAGTAGTTGATGGGAAGCCTAGCGTACAAATTTCGTGCCATCATCTAGCGACTCACTTTCTTTCTTTTCCCATGATGAATAATTTCGGGAAGTAGATAGAAGTGAAACCAAGTTTAGCAGATGCTGTAATTGATGACTGATTCTGATGCAGAGATTCTTCCCTGTGGCTCAGGAAGCAGCAAAAATGTGAAGATTGCTATTATATGGCTTTTTAACATCTGCATTTGATGTAAATGCCAGTCTGATGTTTGGAAGACCGACGCCGTTGTGAAGACAACTTGTCGGGCTCAAATAAATGCCATTCTGCGGTAATTTATCTGCTGTGCTTGTTTATGTAACTGTCCTGGTAATGATGTCTATATCGATTGAACTGTTTGTTAGGGAGGATAAGAAACGGGGTGTCATTTTGGCACCTACAGATGCATTAAAATGCGCTCTCTTGCCATTAATATTCAAAGTTTTTTTTTGACGTGCACCAATTATATTCTTATATGACCGTCACAACGGCTAGTGTGCGATTCTCCTTATTGCCTAATGTGGTGGATATCTCTACTGGTTTGTGAGTTCAGTAAAGCCTCTTGGCAACATGGGTCGCTGTGCGTTGTTGCAAAGCCTGTACATCTGTCACTGCGCCTCTGTCTGTGAGGTGGTTGCTGCACAATTTATAAGCCCATGCTTGAGCTGATGAGTCGAGCCAAGCTGGGTATTGGCGTTTTGAGATTTGAAAGCTTTGTCATTGCAGGCATGGCACAAGAGGACCAGTGAATGGCCGGCTAGTCCAATGATCTGTTATAATGGGAATGACTCTTTCGACTATACTAAGCTGCTCGCATTAGAAAGAGCGATAACGGCACTTGATCTCACAAACCTGTCCACATTATTTTCTCAGAAAATGCTGTGCCGACGGCAGCAAACACAGTCTCTCTTAGCAAGACTTGAACAACATGAATTTTTTAACGGTAGTCGAGAACGAGAGATTTATCCTTATAAGCGTGTCGATATAGCGTTTGGTGGCAATCAACACGAGCCGGCCAGACATAATAATTATGTGCCTTCCATCGCCATTATATGTCAAAGATTAAGGAAGTAGTTAGAGGGGATGGGGGTTCAATCATGGCCCAGACAAGAAGATTGCAACTGGCCCTTCCAGGTTCGACCGACTCTCTGAGAGATGATGCAACAAGACCCCAAAAAGGGATAGGAAGGAGAGAGATAAGTCACTACTGTTCTGTGGATCAATGATCACCTATCATGAGTTTTCAACTTAATCCATCACGGGCTAAAGGCCACTTCTTTTATGTACCATGATCATCTTGAGTTTGTACTATAAAGCGAGTCCCGCTGGTAATTTTCTGACGCTGGGGTTCAGCTGGGTACTGGGAAGCAGCTAGAATCTGAAGTGACCCTCGAGTTTAGATAGAATTTAGCCAAGTGGGCTGTACTTATTTTTAAGGAAAAATTCGTGGGGAACTTGCTTTTTGGCCAAGGTTGAACGAGAGATTGTTATTTAAGCTACGCAAAGAAAGAAAGTCGAGTTTAGAAGATTGGACGCGAGGAACTTTACGTATGTTCTCGGGTTCTTTGGCAAAAGAGTAATTTTTTTTTTCATATTTCAATTTGATAGTTTGTATCCGCAAGTTGGGAAAATTAAGTGTTATTATCCAATTGATAATCTCAAAAAGGGAATCACATGGATTTGCCCCTATACTTGTAGTTACTAAGAAGTAAATACAAAATAGTCTATTAACGAGTTAGCAAATATTGAGGTAATTTTTAAGATGTGAAGCTCCAAAATTCTTATGATTGTTTCAATCCTCTAATGGACTTTCCTAGTTTACAAAAGGCTAGATGTTGCATGCATAGACTGAACATTCTCTTTTAAAATGATAAATTTTTAAGATGTGAAGCTCCAAAATTCTTGTGTAGAATCGAATTAATAGAGGAATTATGACTTGATTCGTAAATGTGACTCACTCCCCACATGGCACTACCCGTGATGCTCATTCCGAGAGTTCGACTCGAGATCATTATAAATGGTACTAGAGCATTGTAGTAAAAAGAAGGTTTCATTTCGGGGCATGTCCATTTCGCTTAATCTGAATTTTGCAATGGATATCACTTTAACTTTTTTCCTTAATTCAAAACTTTCACAATATACAACTATTAAAGGGTAACTTCACCCGCGAGTATTTCACAACTTCCTGAAATTTAAATAATATTTTAAATTTTTGCGAAAAGGAAAAAGGGTCTCTTTTCACTTTTCGAAAAGTTTAACCAATTAGGGCGTCAAATATCGTATCTTAAAGTAGCAATAACAAAAAAAGAAAAGTATTGAAAATTCCAAATCAGAACGTACTTTTACTAGTTACTTACATTTCCATCATGATTTCAATAGGAACCATAAAAAGAAAACGCGCCAATTTATGTTCGATCTTATTTCTCTAATTATTTACTCTAGAGATAGTTTTGGAAGAAGAAGGTAAAGAGAAAAAAAAATGTGGCAAAATCACTTTTTTTTACATTTTAAAACATATACAAACATATATATATATATATATATATGTGCCATTGGTAAAAAGCATGGGCTCGCGAAGGCGCCCAATCACCCACCCTCTCCATCCATTTTTTAAATTTCTTGGCCGATCTCTCTCTCTCTCTCTCTCTCCTTCGCTCCGCATTTCAGTCCATACTTGTTCATGCTTCGAAGGTAGGGTTTTGCTCTCCCTCCCGAAAAATCCCGAAAAATCCTCCTCAAAATCGACTGCAAATCCCTCCGCATTGGCCGCCGATTTGCGGAGGGGCTGGGGGGGCGATGATGAAGAGCCTGGTGGATCCGTCGGCGGCGTTCCTGGCCGCCAGCGGAGGCGACACCGTGAAGCTGTTCGACGTGTCCGTGGAGGCCGGCGATCCGTGCGCGTCGAGCTACGAGCCGTCGCCGGGGAGCCACGTCCACTCCGTCAAGTGGAATCACACTAGTGAGTGACGGCCTCTCGTGGTGTGTGCGCGCCTTGTCTTTTGGGGAATTTCGGGTTTAGCTTCGAGTGTTCGTTTCTTGGTTCCGCATTTTACGCTCCGTCGGGGGCGGGATTTAGATTGCTTTACGGAGCCAAAGTGAGGATGGAGTGATCGCTTGGTCTTCACGAAAGTGATGGGCTTGTGGTGATCGTAAATGAGGAGCTTGGATACTGGCCAATCACTATGGCTCGGTGTGGGAGTGACTGGCTGTGTGTGAATTTCATGTAGTGTTGTCTCTAGTAGCGTGTATAAAGAAGATTGACAAGAATTCATATTGTGCCCGGTTAACACTTTTGGTTTTTTTTTTTTTTGTTTTTTGCTAATTTTTTTTGGTTATTTTCAGATTTAGTTGTTGCTAGTGCTGGGGAAGACGGGAAGATCTCGCTGTGGAGGAAAAATGGTCAAAGCATGGAGACATTATCAGTGTCTGGGACAGATGGTGGAGACAACACTGAGGTACCCAGATTTACTCTTTTCGTTCTTTCCCCATTGTTAATCAAGCTAAAAAAAGGGCTCACGGGCAGTTGTTCTCTATTCCTATATGAGTGGTTACTATTTCCTGTTGTTTGTACTTGTGCCTTGCAGTAGGTTTGGGCTGTTAAGAGCAGCAAAGCTCATCTTCTTTGAATTTCTGTGTGTCCAAAAACACGTTCCTTATACAGCCACTATCTCTGGAAACTTGCTCCTCCGTATTTAGCACACTAAAGAAAGAAAAATAAAACACTGTTTCTATCCCATCTGTCTTGCTTTTTGGTAGGGCTCAGAACATAGTGATTAGCAGAAAGGGGGGTATATCCAATTAGTGGAGACTGGTTAGCGTAACTCTAATGATCCGTTTTTTAGACTTTAGAAATTGTTACCTACGATCTTCAAGCAGATTTAATGACTTAACTTGTCCAATGTACATGAATACAATTGCAAGAACATGCCTTTCAATCTGATTTGCAATTATTGATGATTTGCCATTTCAGCTGATCTTTCATGTACAACTTTTTTTTGTGATGGGGCTACTGTTTTCTTGCTCTTTAACGCGATTCTGACTCATTGCATAAGAAACTAACATGTTGCCTGAGGATCACAAATAAAAAGAACTCAAGTTGTCATAATTGTAATGCTATCATGGCCATGGCAGTGACTTACTGTAATTTTCTCGGCTTTCAGGAATCTATCAATGCTATTAGCTTTAGCAACAAGGGATCCAGATACATATGCTCTGGGGGAAGTGATAAAGTTGTAAGAATATGGGATTTGCAGAGGAAGCGTTGCATTAAAGGGTTAAAGGGTCATACCAATACGATAACAGGTGCCATGTACAACTGTAAGGATGAGCACTTGGCTTCTATCAGTATCAGTGGAGACCTCATTCTTCACAACCTTGCATCTGGTGCAAGGGCGGCTGAACTCAAGGACCCCAATGCACAGGTCATTTATTGTTTCCATCTGAAACTGCAGCATGGTGCTTGCTGGCTCTGCTTTGTAAGCTAATTTTATTTTGCTGGATGATTCAAGACCAGGTGCTTAGGGTACTTGACTACTCAAGGATCAGTCGACACCTTTTGGTAACTGCTGGCGATGATGGGACAGTTAATCTGTGGGACACTACTGGTCGTAGCCCCAAGGTTTACTTTTATGTTTAACATATGCTTGCTATCATTGCGATATTTGGTTACTTTATTTCAAGATCCCTGTGAACGTGGATATGGTTGTTATTTACCTGCGCCATTTCATACTGTTTCTTCTGTTCAAAGCTATGCTTGTATATTATTCTGGAGAATTGAAAATGCTGACATTTTCTGTAGTCATTTTCAATAGCTCTTCCAGAGAATTACTTGTACAAATTAGATTGCCATTTTGATTGGCAATTTAACTTCAGATTTGAGATTATGGCTCCATTTCTATCGAGTGATGCTCAATTGACCAACTGAGTTTTTTGTTCTTTTTAAGCACGTTCTTTTAGATTATCCACTGTCTTTTGGAAGGAGATCTTATTTGAATTTGAATGAGCATCATTGTCAGACTGCATCTTCTTTCACCTGTTAACCACTAATAGTTTCTCTGCGGTTTTCCCTCGCCCCCACCCACACCACATAGCTAGTCTGTTTCTCATTTTTAGTAAATATCTGAGGCAGTGTTTTGATGGTTCCTTTGTTTTCTCTTAAGATTGCTTGGTTGAAGCAGCATTCTGCACCAACGGCTGGTGTTAGCTTTTCTCCATCCAGTGATAAGGTTTGTCCTTACACTCACTAGCAGAGACCTGCTTTTTAGTTCTTATTCTTGAAAAGAGAATATCAGATAGCTGTGAGCATAGCGGATGTGAAAGATTGTTATCTTTTTTCTGGTAAGGTCTGCCCGTTATTATCGGTGATCCAAACACTATCGATGATTCTAATATCCAGAATTCCTGTGGCAGATGATCGCTAGTGTTGGTTACGATAAAAAACTGTATACCTATGACTCTGGATCTAGAAGGTTCTCTTCTTGCACTTCTTATGAAGCACCTTTCTCTTCATTGGCTTTTAGAGATGATGGATGGATATTGGCTGCTGGAACCAGCAATGGTCGCATAGTTTTTTATGATGTCCGGGCAAAGCCTCAACCTTTCACTGTTCTTCGTGCTTATAGCAGTTCAGAGGTGATCGATATTTTTTGTAATTACCTTTAGGCATGAAACTTCCATACTTGGATACTTGTCTGTTTGTAGTTGGTTCTTTGTAAATCTTTTTTTCTGTTCTGAATGGTCTCCTTAATATGCACATAGAACTACCTAAGCAAGTCTTTGTTTTCGTGTATTTCATTGAACTGTTTTTCCTGTTCTCCGACACTCCCATCAAGTCCCCTTAACACTGATTTTTTGTCACAATAATTGCTCGTAACTATTCATGGGTCCTTCTATGTCTTTTACAAGAGTAGAGCATAGTCTTTTTTCCCCTGTTTTCTTGACTTTGGATTGTTGGCCTGATAAGGAATGAAATTGAGTTGGATATGTTAGTTGGCATGGGCTAGCACGGGATCCAGAAAACAATTACTGAACCTGTTTTTTTATGTGAGATTGACATGCATAAAGGATGGTCAATTTGTGTGTCTCCATGAATAGAGAAGCATGTTGGTATGCAAATGTAACCAATATGATGAGGCATTTGTTGCATGAATCTCCTTTCACAGAATGTTTATTGGATGGTAGTGGGTTATATGACAATACAGGAAGCCATTTGTATGAGGGAATACATGAAATAAAATGAGTTACAAGATAATGCTATAAAAGATTGAAAGTGAGTTTATTGCTGATTTTTCTCCTTTGTCTGCTGGTGTCTCCATCTATTATATTCATTCTTGATTCCTGAATTGAAGGCAATCAATGCTGGTTTTGGATCTGGCATCATGTTACAAAATCCAAGTATTTCTTCTTTTAGATATATTTGGTTGAACTTTCTCTTTCCGATTCAAGACCTCTCTTGAACATTAGCATGCCAGATGCAGCCAATGTATTTCAGTTAGTTTTATTGTATGAATAACTGAGGGAATTACCCTGGTTTTGGTATAGTGATATGTACTTCTTTTTCAATTGGATAATGGTATCTCTCTTCCCGCTCCACAGAATGGAACAGCAGTAATGGTGCCTGCTGCTTCTTGTGGAACTAAATTGTGTAATGAATGATGGAAAAAGCATATCTGCTGCAGGCTTTTTTTGTGCTTTATTAAAATGGCTGTGAACTTAGAATTTCGCTATCATTATTTAATTGGTGAGGAAACTTTTCAGTAACTCTGATTAGAAAATAGGCCTTGATATCCTAGTCTTACTATATACTGAGTTTTTGAGGTGTTAATCAGGCTGTTACGAGTTTATGCTGGCAAAGAGCCAAACCAGTTATTGTGAACGAGAGTAACTGTTCGGCTGAGACTGCTCTTCTTGGAGGTGCTGATGAAGAATCAATACTTATGCCGGATCCGCTTCCCTCTGCAGCATCATCGAACCTTACAATGTCTACGTCAGTATCTGGCTCACGTAATCCTGGCCGATCAAGTCTTTCTCTAGATGCAACTTCGCTGACAACAAGTAGCAGTGGATTAACCATGAGCACGCAAAATTTGGTTTCATCTGAGGAAACACCCAACAGAAGCCATCTATGGCCTGGTGGCACATTGGCTAGGTTGCATGCTCCGCGTTCTACATTTAACCTGAGGGATGACATGGAGGTTTTCTCTCCCCTTGTCGACGTCCAGCCAATTACGCCCTCACTTGATAAACTATGGAACGACGATGATGGTAGGAAGAAAGATCTTTCTGCTCTTGATAAGAGACCTTCTTCGCTGTTGTTTCCTTCATCCAATCGACGGTATCCCTTTACTGAGGATGGAAGTAACATTCATCCTATATTTGATTGGAAATCCAGCTCCAATTCGGGACAGGTTTGATACTTTCACTTGTCCCATGAAAATGCTATAGCCTTTCGTTTGTGATACCTATTGTGAAAGTGACTGTGCTCATACAGACAGTATGGCAATTTTTGTTTGCTTCCTTAATTGAGAGCCAGATTTACGTTTTGGCTCTTTTGAGGCAAAGGTAGAAGATGGACCAGGCCTATTTGTCTTCATACAAACAGTCTAGGAGTTTGATATGATTTTGATTTCGAAGTGATTTAAATATTTTCGTTCGCATTTCCTGGATTTCCCAGTTTTTCTTTCAATGAAGAGTAGAAGGCATCCTATTTTGTTAGATTATAACTCTATGTGGGATTTTGTCGGAAGACACTCTGTTTCGCTAGAGTAACTCCGGTGGATTGTTACCGTCTTACCGTAAATTGTGCCACTCACACATCTTATAGGAGTTATTTGTGAAAACCATGTACGGTTTCTTTTCTTTGTGCAGGATGAAAATCGAATTTTAACACAGGTTGGATCTACTCCACCTCCATCATCCAAGAGTGAAGATTCTTCTATCACTCCTCCAGAAGCTTGGGGTGGGGAAAAGGTATTGGACAAATATGCTTATCTTCGTCAGCCTCTCACTTTGCCCTCTCGTCTTGGAACGTTAGCTGGAAGTCAAACATCCGGATCAATGTTTTCGTTCCAAGATTTTCCCTCATCAGTGAGCCCGACAAGTATCAGCTCTTTAACAAGTTCAAACTTCGATTACCCAAATCTGCGGAGTAAAGATGCTTCAAACATTCAAGAGACTCCACTTGGATATTCAGAACTCCCTCCCTCTAGTTCATTGTCCTTGTCTTTTGGGCCGAAAGGCGTGATGGGACAAACTACAGTGGAATCTTCTGGAACAGCATCTCTGACCCTGCCACGGCGATTTTCCACTTATGCTGAGAGAATAAGCACTACTTCTTCCTTCAGCGACGGACCATCCAATTCAGTAGGTTCACCAAAAACCAAGAAAACAGGAATTGAGACAAAGGAAGAGCTTCTTAGCAGTTTGTTATCTAGGTCAGAAACATCAGCCGCCTTGGAACCAGGGACTCTTCCAACAATCAATGTAAGCTTTTCAAAACTGTTTGAGGAATGTTTTGTTCTAGAAGCCACAGAATGTTTTTGTCTGTCTCATGATGGGGGAGTACCATCTACTTTCTTTTCATGTCACTTACAATGGATATATGTTACATCGTTCAATGAACTATAGTTATTAGTGGTGGCTTTGAAGGCGAATTCTTGTCTGCTACGCTGTACATGTTCAGTATGATAAGATCTAATCAGTAATATGTTACTTTTACAGGGAGGAATACCACATTTTCAGAGGACACCTCATGTGGATTCACAGCAGGGAAGTTCCTTTACATTGCAGCTCTTTCAACGAACCCTCGACGAAACCCTAGTTTCCTTTCAGAAATCAATTCACGAGGATATGAGAAATCTACACATTGAAATATTGAGACAATTCCATATGCAAGAGGTATGCTCATACATTTTTCCTCCTCTCTCAATTTTCTCTGATTATTTCTTGCTTCCATTGAACAGATGGAAATGTCGAGAGTGATGGCCTCAATTCTGGAAAATCAAGCTGAGTTGATGAAAGAAGTCAAATATCTTCGCAGAGAAAATCAACAGCTTCGCCAATTGCTTTGAGATAAGAGAACTTAGCTCGATCATTTTTGCCGGAAAACGGTTGAATCTCTCTTCCTTTCAGTGTTTAGAGTCTCTCGATTGCTTTTGTTTGACTCAATGAAGAGCAACAGTTTTCTAATTAAAGTTCATGCGGGGGGAGGGGAGTGCATAGATGCTAAGAGAGATGATGCAAATGTACTATGTGATGTAGGAATTCACTGTTGTACAGAGTCAATTCTATTCTGGTGATAATGTTCTTCAAGCCAGCATAAGTTTGTGTGTAATGTGTATCAGATACGTTGAGCTTGTTCGTAGCTTTGATTTGGCAGAGTGGTATTGGTTTTCTTCTGTGATAGTATTCCAAATGTCATGACTCACCGATAAAGGATCTATTGTCCTTAAGGAAGCCTCTTCAGACATTAATGGGAAGGACTGTACACTTCTGTAGTATCGGCTTCGCAATAGAATTTCTGAATCAGGATTTTGGATCAGAACTAGTAACTGCTCAGTGATAACTGCTCTTTCACATACATAATCTTATGAAATAAGAACAAGATGTTTGAAACTCGCGATAACAAACTAGAAGCTTCCTGGTTTTTTGGTTGAGAAAAGCTTCCTTTTAAATGGGACAGATTTTCGATCGGGGAATTGGTAAGATTAACATGTCTGATCTTTCAAAATCTCTTATCAGGAAGTATGCATAGGCAACGGTTTAGTTGTACAAGTCCATTTTGTTTCTCTTATTTAACATGGGTTAAGTGCAAAAATTCGGACTTGAGGTCTGGTCGTCGGTCAATTGATGACTTTGAGGACTTAGTTTTTATGGGGTGGAATTCAAGCGTCAAAACTCCCTGGAATATTTGGTCTTACTTCTGAATCCAACCAAGGGCGTGCTCTAGATCTGATTGTGATTTACGTCAAAACCTTAAAAGCACAAACTATCCAAAACCTAATCCTGTGATTGCTATGCACAGATTACCAGTTGACCAAAATGGGCGATTGAACTGCACATTTAGAAGTCGCAAAAGGAGGCCAATCCACTGTTTGCTTCTCCAATGACGTACGAGCAAAAATACAGCTCATGTTAATAGAAGTCTTTCCGGTCAACACGACAGAGCCTGTGTTCTTCTGTAAAAGGGAGAAAAGCCCACTCTTAACAGATATCCAAACAACCCTCTCTGCTTCGACTATTGCTTAAATGCTCGACGTCAAATAAATTACATCAAATAAGTAGAATAATGGCAGAACGCCGAAAAAAAAACCTGTGGGTGCTGAAGAATTTCCTGGCAGTTTGAGAACAAGCAATGTAGTTTCAGCATTTCAGTAGAAGATCTTTTGCTAGTGTGCAAGGGACAAGTTCCATCCAGGACACATCCAACTCGTCCGCGATGCAACGAATTCTGCAGCAAAGCAATCTAAGAGGGCTTCGAGTGGGTTGACAACTTCACCTTTTAACAAGTCTCAACACGTCACCCATGAGATGTAAAGAACCAGTCACATGAACCTAAAACATTATCCCAAAGAAACAACTGTAAGTTAAATGATACGATCATCCAGTAGTAAAGGAACACAAAAACGTCAAGTTGAAAATTAGCGTGCATTTCTAGGAAATTTGACCCCATTTGATTTTATTAAGCTTGACAGGCGATCCATCCTTCTGCAAGTTGAAAGTTTATGTCATGAAAGTTTTATCAAGCCAACAGTCCATGCACCGGTTGAAAGCATTTCAGGCAAGTCAACAATACGTGAAGATTCTCATCCTAGAAGATTACTATTTTACTCTGGCTCCTTGTTCATAAACTAATGTGAAATTTGAAGGCAAATGGGCAAAATGATTAACACGTGACAAGTTTTCATAAGCTGAAAGAGTATCATAAAGAAAACTAGAAAAGATACAAGTCGTCTTTTTCCTTATGCAAGTATCGAGAAAGCACGCATGATATTGGCAGAAAAGGATGCATGTAAAAAGAAAAGGTAAGAGAAGTACCCTTTTGCTAGGATTGCAAAATACAAATTGTAGTTTCGATTCCTGGATTTGACATTCACCAAGCTTGTGCTTCTAAATTTATTGATACGGGATTCCTTCAAATGTAATCATCTTAACCATTGATGTCTGATTGCTGGTAAAGAAATATTAGTAGTGTATTTCTCACTAGATTCGTGCCCAGGCCTCTGCAGCATTTCTGTTGTCAGGTCCCCACTATGCTTATCGATTGGCTATCCACAGTTATGTACCAACTATGCAGTCAATTACCAAAAATTGCGCTTAACATCACCCAAAAACCAACATGGACGAATTAGTTAAGAATTAACATTACATTCGAGCCTGAGTTACACTTAGGTTTTTTCCAAATACAAGGTGCTATAATCAAGCGAAAAAATAATACGAAAAACTGGAATGAGCTAGCCATTTCTTTCCAGAAGAGGTAATATAGATATTGTACCTTCACAAACGGAACAGAGTTGATTCATGACATCTGAAACAGGTAAATGCTCTTCAATAAAGTACCCTTACCCGAAACCGCACTGAGCGATTCTGTTGCGCATTGTCCCTCAGCCACTTAATAGCTAATGGAAGAGAAGAAAACACAGCACTATTCTCACAACTTTTAATGCAAGCTTCTGTATCATCCCTAACTTCATCACCAGCGACATCTATGTTCTTGGCCTCGCCTTCTATACATCACATGTACGAAGAACATATGTGAGTGGAAGACATTAAGTACAGAGACAGATCTAAGGCACACAAAATACTACCTTTTTCACCTTGGATAAGGTTCTCCCAAACTCTTTGCAGAGCAAGCTGCCACGACAAATCAACTTGAGAATTGCTTGGAGGTAGAGCATGTGACCCGACCTTGTAATATACAGATATGTTCAGTACAAAAGGCGCCTTCTTGAAGTGCACTCCTGGACATTATAATACATATGCGTGTCGTTATACATTTGTCCAAAAGACATCCTCACATTAACATACTGCCCAGCAATTCCATGCATCTGACAAATATGTGGAACTAGAGATCTTTGTGGAAATGATAACTGGCATATGCTGGAGAAGAAAGTGTCCTTAAAACTGGATCAGGATCAGGAAAAAAGCTGGTCAAAGAGGTTGCTTTTGGTCAAGTAGTTCGACTGCTTTGTTAGTTTGTTGGTAATGCAGTTCGGCCTATGTAAAGATCATAATTACATTTTAGTTTCAAAACATGACTCTACTCTTTGATTTACAGAGTCAGCAAAATTTTCTAGGTGTATCTTAGCTGGTCATGCAAGGATGTTATTGAACAAGCACTTCTCCAAAAATTTAAGCTGTCCGAAAACTTGTCCAGAATGCATATGAGCATATATCTTTAACACTCCCTTGCATGTAAGCCAGACCTTACGCGTGACATATAGGATGTGAACGAAACAACGGCAAACAACAACCCAACAGCAGACGACAGTGGAAGATTCTATTGCATACTAGCAATGGCCATTGGCCACTTTCACATATACCTAGAGACTTACTAGCTAAGCTTGTATGACCATCGATAAGTTCTAGTTTCTCAATATCAGTGGGTAAGTATGGCGAAGCTATACAGAAATCAGTCTACATCCATGTAAAGAGATGTTTAAACCTGTTGCTGAAAACAAAAATATCAAACATTTACCCTGGCTTCATTTTTGCAACCGTTGATTCAAAGAAATGTACTGGTTTCACTTTCTAAATAGTGAATATGAAGACAAATGAAAGAATGTTTTTTCATATCGCGAATTGGGGAAAGGACTGCTTGATGATGCAATATCTATTGAACTTTGACCATGACTAGCACATGTAGTCATCCGGTGAGGAAGGAGCAACTTAGGATCTCGCACGGACATGCAGTTGAAGAGAAGTATCTGCATTGGTCACATAAATTAGCTCATATTCACAAGAAAGGCACAATGGATTAGTCATAGGAGCAAAACCATTCCCACATATTTTACTTCTCTACATCCCAAGGAAATCCATGACCAATTGCGAAAAGGACACAAAAATAGAGAAACAAACTAATAGCCATCAACTTCTGCAATTGAATTGCAAAGGTAATCGTAAATTCTTGCACAAAGCTAACAATGTTGCCAATAATTCCGACCGACTGTCTTGTACAAGCGGAATCGGATCTGCCAACTCCTAGCTTAAGATAGTTGGAACCTATGCCAACTCTTTCCATTAAGCTGGTCCTTTAAACCACATGACAAGGTACCATGGAATACTGCCTGCCTATTGTCAATGCATAAAAGTCCATTCTTTCATACAAAGAAACTACGGTTGTATTCTGATCAGCAAAGATAATATCACATGAATCTCATGATGTTTTAGATTAGAATGATGTCAATTACTGTTGGTAATATTTCATAGATTATGCACGTTCTCATTTGCTCGAACATATGTGGAGAGAAGAGTAAGAAAATATGTCAACGCAGACTGACCATCAAAACAGAACACAAGCATACAAAAGTATCCCGTACTTTTTTTCAAATCCTACCCGTCTTTTCGACGCATCAATACTAAAAATAAATGTAAAACAAAGTCAATGAGCTCTACCTGTGTGGGGATTTTTCCGGAACTTTTACCATAGTTATTGCCTAACATTGTATTTGCAGATTTAGAGTCGCCCCCTTGCTGGTTACACCGGTTCTGAGGTTCATTTTCTTCTTTAACAGCAAGAGAAAACCACTTGGCGCATACTTCCATGCTTTCAGGACTATGAGCACCATCCAAATAAAACACCATTTCTCCTGAACTTTCAGAGTTTAATAGCCGATCCGCGACAATCTGATCTCGCCCTTGCAAACTGGCTGATCTCAGCCCTTTAATGAACTGCTCAGGCAAATTGCTCTAGCACACAAAAATACATATACCGGCAGAAATGAACTCGGGATTATGCTTACCATCTGTTGCAGACAGATTATGTCCTGATGACCTGTCCTCTGAAGCCAAGTAGAGCATAGAGCAACAGCAAGACTAGTATTGAGAAATTGATGCTCACCCAGTAGCCCGAGTTTCAGACTATTAAGCAGGTTGGCATCCAGTGGCGGTGTTACTTGAAGATTCACCTATAAGCACAATTATTATGTTGTCAATCAACTATATGTTCACATGTGGAATTATGCAATAGAAATACAATCAATCCTTAGCTCACTGATAAGTGAGGAAAATCCCATCGAGAAAACATATAGTATTCAAGCTATTTCAGAAGAAAACTAGACAAAGCTTGAGAAATAGACACCGGTGAGTTTTACAATTCATTTCCTGCTACGGAACTCCGTATGTTTAATAGGAAAGAAGTTTCGGATTGAAAAGATTATGACCTGCGTAAAGTCAATCCGTTTATTTAGGAAGTAATCTACTTCATGCATCTTACAATTCTTGGTAACTGACCAGCGAAGCAAGAACATCTTACATCCAACTGAGAAGCTTTCAATTCAAGCACCTGCATAGCTTCATCAGGTTGAGGCACAGTAAATGCTGTCACTCCTTGCTGGGCCACACGAAATTAGACTATATAAGCCAAATGGATCCCAAAGAAGAACAATATGCTGATAGGGTGCTAACTATATGCTTCAGCAATATACGAGTGCTGAAAAACACCTTGAAGATACCAGCCTTTTCCCCAGCAATTTCTCCCAGGGTATTTCCTGTGCAACATAAGGAGATAACAATGATAAGTATTCAAAGTGGAATCACCATCACTATTATAATTTTAGACTGAAACCATGTGATCTGAAGCCAGGACTATACCATAAGCTATATTACAACACAATATGCAATGTCCATAGACAACATGACTAGATGCCTTGGATGAAAATTCATGTGTGAGACGTGGTGCAGATTGGTCAAGATCCTTGTCAACCTTCAGAAACTACAATCTAAACTTGTCAAAAATGCGTGAAACTTCATAATGAGGTTCAAGGTTTGACACATCAAAGAATTTCTTAAACTCATCAACCGTAAGGGAAAAGTTAGACACATGAACCGGTTAGCAAGTCACTCAAAAATGTCCCATCAAGCAGCAGCAGTTTACAGATAACAAGTCTGAAAGTTGACATTCAACAGGAAACTTAAATGGAGATGTGTTAGCGCTGTACTTCTGCATATCTTTGAACACATTTACTGATAGCTTACTGGTCTCAGGCTATGGTCATGCAGTACTCGGAGAAGTTTTTGATTAGCATTCAGAATGCAAGAATAATACCGACGATGTCTTCCCTTGCTTCGTTTTGTAGGGTTGCCATTCCTTGCGATGCAATCGTATCGAGTAGCACATGCATTGTGGAGAAAAGGAAGGAAAGTACCCGCCCTGGCATTGCAAAGCCGTATTAGTGAGGTAGGCTTGTCTGATCATTCTCAATAACTGTTATAATCAGAAATTTGCTTTCTTAAGAATTTTCCCGCCCCTTTTCTCTAGGTTTTCGGAGTTGACATACATCCCAGTACATTTAGTTCTTTTCTTAAGGTTTATGTATTCTTGAGTTCTACTTCTGTATTTTACTGAAGATGCACAATCGCATCATCCAAACTTCTGGATATACTTTTGACACCAGCAACAGTGGAGAGTGGCATTTGGTGCCGACTTTCAGAAAACATCGCTGAACAAATCTGGAATTTCGAGGTTTCTTAATCATGTTTTGTAATTTAAACTTTGACTTTTGGGAACTGTGAAGATGATTTTAATAGATTTGGGTCAAAGTCAACATTTGGGGGGAGTTTTATTGCACTTGTACTATATGCGAGGGATAATGAGCCTCACTCCTACTGTTTAGTTTGCAATGCTATCTCATGATCTATTTCTAATCGGGTTATTTTCTGCAGCTGCCAGAATTGGAGAGGGAATACTACTGGATCATGGGACAGGCTTGGTTATCGGCGAGACTGCCGTTATTGGAGACACAGTTTCCTTGATGCCGGTAAACCCAATTCTCTTTTCCCCTCCGTCTCTTTTCTAAGCCGTTAGTTTTTTCTTTTGGTAGCCTCCGAGAAATCCTGCTGCTTGCCGACGCATATAATTCTCCCTGGGACTTCTACAAGCATGGCTCGGTACTGTAGAGATCTGAATTACTGTTGTGTCGCTTTTATTATGCATTGTGATGCATCAGTTTTGCTCTTAGGCATATGAATGGCGGAGAAGTACCATGGACTTAATAGACATCTTTTTTGTTTGCCAAAACTCAAGAGGCAATGATCAGAAGGATTCTTCGTACAAATATACTATACCAGGCTCTTTATTATATTAGGTTTTGATCTTTCGAAAACTTAGCCTTTCAAAACTCGCGACTGCTTCAACGTCAATTGTCATCCGTGGACATTGAAGAACTTCAGATTTCAGAAATCACACATTTGAAGAGGCAAAAGTTGTTTTTGTAGCTTGTCATCTTTTACCAGTGTAATTGCATTTCATATACTTCGATGCTTTGCTTGTAGAATAATGCTTTTACACATCTGAAGCAGAACACGTGCTTCAAGAAGTCATCTGTTTATTCTGTTTCTTTCTCCGTGAAAAGGGACGACTTTATGTTTATTCAAAACGGATGATAGGGTGTGACTCTGGGAGGGAACGGAAAAGAGACCGGTGATGGTCATCCAAAGTTGGGTGAAGGTGCACTTAATGGAGCAAGTGTAACCGTACTTGGAAATATAAAAATTGGGGAGGGTGTGATGATCGCAGCTGGTTCCCTGGTATTGAATGATATTCCTCCACATGGGCAAGCTCTTAATGGACTACCCAACTACTGCTTTAATAAAATTGTCTTTCTATTAATTTGATTGACTCGTAAAGTTTGCTAATGGTTTCTTCTTTTTTTATCGAAGCACGGTAGCAGGAATACCAGCTAAGGTGATTGGTTATGTAATCGAGAAAGATCCATCATTGAATGAGCCCGCGCATACTTTCCGTGTTTGTTTTGGTTCATTCGGCGAGGCATGTGGTGATGCACGATAAGGGGTACTGTTTTTGGGCGGAGGACACGTTGACTGTCAAGAGCATTAGAATGTCTGCAGAGGGAGGTGGGGTAGCTGAAATGCGGGAAAGTAACATGGAAAGTTCTTTGGAGACGGGGAATCGCATGAATGAGACTAGCCTTAGAAGCAATGGGCTTCCTGCGAAGGAGAATGGATCATGTGAAAACACCCCGCATTATGGTGATGCTCACGATGGGCTCGTGCAGATGGCTACTGAACTCAAGCTTCGAAACGAGTTCTTGAAGTTTCATTTTGAGGGTCTAAAAGATCTTTGCTTGGAAGAGATTAGTCTCAACAACGAACGAAATTAGGTGGGCAGGAGGGTGAAGATGTGAAGAGACTCAATGAGAGAATAGAATCTCTGGAGAGAGATCTACTGGGGAAAAGCAAACACGAGGTGCAGCAGAGGAGGCTCCAAAGCATCTTCAAGTAGCACATTCAGAGGCAGATGCACGAGCGCAGGAGATCTCAGCCAGGCTTGCTGAAGGTCAGATGAAGTTTCATGTCTGGTATTTAGTGAGATTTTCTTCACATGCCGTAGCAGTGAAACACTTTGAGTATGGTGGGGAGTCTGTTAAATTGCTGTTTTTGCTTGGATCTGTATTTTAGTTGGATACAGTTTGCATCTGAACTCTCAGCCATTTGACTGCACTTTTTGGAGTATGAAAACTGATGAGGGGAAACTCAAAATATGTTAGGCCGCGCTTTTTTTCAGAGAAAAGTTTTCTATAATATGTTTAGCCTGCAATACCTAATCTCTTTAAGAAACAAAATCGTAATAATATGTTTGTATTTCACCAGAATTCCTAACCTTGTTTTTCTCCTGTTATGATTAATTATAAAACCTTTGCTGCCATATTGAAATGTTGTAAGCCGATGAAATCGATGATAGGGCTCTTCCATTTGTATTGTGCTCTTTCTATGTATCATTGTGCTAACATTTTTTAAACACGGACTTTGAGATGACGAGGAATTGCGGCGATTTTGCAACCTAAAGATCTTGTCCCTGAGTCAATGCAACAGTCCCTTCTTGAGATAGAGCAGGTAGTTCGATTTTGGAAGTTCCATTTCATCGGCCCTGTAGTGCTCTGAGTGATGGTTCTCCTTTTCTGCTCAGGATTGCATATTCGTGTCCATTATACAAAGGAAGTAAGGTGTCTATTTTGAAATATCTAAGTAGCTATGTTAATTGGGAATTTAGTAAACATAGCTAGCAATCACCGTGTTGGACCTGCATGATAATATGTGTGAAAGTTTTACAGTAGCAAACCAACAAACTGATACGAAGTATTAGGTAGAGGAGCTTGCACAGTAAAAGGCATAGTGCTGATATTTAAAGCTGCTTACCTCTAGATGTTGGAAGACTTTCGAAATTTGCTAAATTCTGCAGAAGAGAAGAGGCAAGCTTCTCGATCTGAACTCACCGCCAAACATCAGAAGCTAAATGGCATCTGCATCCTAATGTGCCGTCTGATAATCACCTTGGTTTCAACACTTAGACGTTTAAGCTTGTTCTTTTCTATTTCCTTATCAGAGCATAGAGAATTTCGAGTCCCAACTAGCTGACGCAGCCTCTGAGAGAAGCAAAGCAACCCAAATGATATCTTCACTTCAGGTGAGAGTTTTTCCTTCCGACCTTTTTTCCATGTTGGGTGCCTATTGACAACAAATGAGCAGCATCCGAGGACAGTATTGCGGTTATTTGCTCTATTTTTTTGGTGAAATAGCATAACCGTCGATGCTGTTGAATAGCATTTGCCTTAGGCTCCTAGGGGTTTATTTCGGCGTCTAGAATAAAGAAATGACTTAGTATGTTGATCTCGTATAGATGTTGCAATTTCCAATGTTGTGGGCTAAGATATGCTTAGAAGCTTGAGAACTTCTCAACTTTAAGTTTGACTGCTTATCCATTGTATTTCTTCCGTGATTAAAGGTCCTACTTGCAGAAAAAGAATCTAAGATTGCAGAGCTTGATGCAGCTTCACCAGTTGAAGCTGCAAGACTTAGAGCCGCAATGAAATCTGTTAAAGGAGAGGTTGCACACCTGAAACGTGAGCATGCATGAGCCGAAATTATTGTTATTTTTACTATAATGGATATGGAATGGAAATAAAAAGCAGTTTATACAGTAAACTTTGAATTTTTAGTTTCTTTCCATCTTTGGATGTGCGGCATGGATGCTTCGTTTTAGAGTTTTATCGGCTTAATTTTCTCTGGCTGGATATCGCCCTTAATTCTAAACCTCGGTACTTATCTGCTTTCTGATGATGCGTCTATTTTTGGTTTTGAATGTCCCAGATTCTGCAGAATGTGTCGAATACACCTTGGCTTTTTATTTTTTAAATTATTAATGGCAATAACCTGTTACTTGACTAAAGGAAGACTATATTATCCTCCATGAATATATCTACCACTTCCAGGGAAGTTTCTTTGCCCTTTTTATGTGTGTCTAAGTTAATTGGATGGAGAAATTTTTTTCTAAGTTTTTGGTTTTGTAAATTCTGAAAAGAGTTTCTGTTCTCGATAGTTCAGCCGTGTATGATGTTTACTGCCGTATATGTTGTGGCATTCTATGATAGGCTACTCTTCGTGCTTTCTCGGTGAGTCTTATCTCAATAGCGTATGAGTTTTCCAGGATAAGGAAAAGGAAAGCTGGGAAGCTGCTTTTCAGGCACTTAAAACAAAGCTTGAGGTGGCTGAGAGCAAATGCATTCGCGCTGAAGTTGAAGTGGCTAAGTTAAAAAGTATTTTACCCTCGTGGCAAGTTTAGAAGATCAAATGTGCATAATAAGCACAATTATGAATCTGATGGCCGTGCTTTTGGACAGGTCAGCTGGAGATGGAAGCGTCTTCACATGCGCAGTTATTGAATGCTAGAGATAGCAGCTGTCAGAGAAGAGGTATTCACTTCCGCATTTTTTTCCCCAGTCAAGACAAATTGGGTTGAAAATGTCATGATTCATAGTGACTTAATTCTTACAATTTACTTATCCGTTAATTGCAGAGGTGCGGTTCTTAATACTGCCAAGCAGTAGATGTTTTCATGACCATTTTCTTATTCATTAATTGCACGGATGCAGCTCTTAATACTGCCAAGCAGCAGATGAAGACCATTGAAATGAACCTGGACTCTATGAATGCTCGGCATCAAAAAGATAAAGAAGCGTGGGAACTTGATCTTAAAAACTTGGAAGAAACGTGGCGAAGTAAATGTCAACGATTTTTTCTCCTAAGTTTCTTTCACTTCCGTTACCTTTAGATTTTAAAAAATTCAAATTGTTCTTGCTTTGAAATGGTTCAAATGATGCAACAGATAGATGTGAGGCACTGAAGGCTGAAAAAGAGGCAGATTCAGGGAAAGATATGAAGCAGGAATTAGATGAGCTTAAATCTCGTTGCAAAAGATTGAAGGTAACTTGCATTTTGCATTCTCTCCGAGAGGTTAATTCTTTTCTCCTTATTTACTTTGGCATGTTCTTTGGTAGGAGGAGCACGATTCATTTAGAGATCTAGCTGATAGAATGATTGAGGAGAAGGACAACGAAATCTCCAGATTGCTTGATGATAATGAGAATCTTCAACGATCTCTGGATTCGAGACCACTGGTATGTCTTTTATTGTACTTTAGATAGATGCATGCCATGAAATCTTTCCCTACTTCCT